>JAXGGT010000004.1:7707080-7727777 GCA_035583425.1 Marsdenia floribunda | reverse complement strand
TTCTCTTATTTCTTTCCCTCAACGGGACCTTAATTAATCTCTCACTCTCTCCCACAATTTTTTTTTTTTCTTCTTTTGTTGTTTTTCGGGAAAAAAAAAAAAAAATCCACTCATTAAGAAAAGGGTTCCGCTTTTTTTTCCTTTTATCATTAATTATCACATTCAAGATTTTGGATTGTTTTTTTTTTGGTTATTAATATTGAAATAAAGAATCAGTTTTTTTTTTTTTTTTTTTTTTTGGGCAAAGGAAGAGAAGTGAATAGGTACATTTGGGTTGCTACATTTGCTCTGATCCACATTTTCAAATCTTTTTTGAACCCTAATTTTTCATTTTTTTTTTTTTTTGATTAATGGGTTTTCAATCTGATGAAATTGGCAAACGGGGTGGTGATGCTGGTGCAGGTTCTGTTAAGCATTTGTTTTGAAATGTAACGTTCGAGATCAAAGAATGACTAATCGGCTGGACTCTTCTCAGGTACCAACATTATGAAACCATCAAGTGTTGATCATCATATTCTTTGTTGTCTATTTGTTATATGCTCGTGCAAATTCCGACTCTTGTTTTGATCGTATTACCGGAACTTGTAAATATTTATTTATTTATTTTTTAAATCTGCGCATGCGTTTGTATTTGTGTATGTCTTCTAACTACGTCTTGGCGAATGAATCCGTGTTTCAGGGGGACGGTGGCAATATTTGTATAACTGCACCAACTCCGCCACCCGGGACGAACGAAAACTTCCATTCGCGTGGTAATAATAAGGTAAAAATTTGACACTGCATTAAAAATGTGGTTATTTATTTCTTTTTTTTGGTAGGAAAATAGATTAAGTTGGCAATATTTTGAGGAAGAATTACTTTTTTCGTGAATCTTTTTTGGAGTTTTGGTATTTGAATAGAAACTGTTTTTTTCTTTTTCCTCTTACAGGTCTACAAAAGTGGTCCTCTGTTTTTGTCATCCAAAGGTGCCATGTCTTTCCTAATTGCTTGATTGTTTGCTTTGGGGAAGTGATCAAATTATTCACCCTTAACAGGATTTCCTTGTTTCTTTTCCTTTTTCTGCACTTTCAGTCACACATTCTTTTATATATAGAAAGTACCACCTAATTGTGGCCTTATGACAACGGAAATTTATATTTGTTGTTTCTGGTCCTAGTGATAATTGGCTGCATACATTTACTATCATCAGATAAGATCAAGGAAATTATTTATTGAAGATATAATGGTCTGACTCATGTGTAACAGGAATAAGATAGGAAATAGTAGAGGAGAGACATTGGGATTGGCTTGTAGGTCTTTGGAAGTAGAAGCAAAGTAAAGGAAATCTTTTAGGCAGTGGTTATCATTTAGCTACTCTTTTAGTGCACCAATTTTTTTTTTTAATGTAAAAATGACCTTGTTGTTGACAAAATTATGACTTCTTTTTTTTTCACAGCCTAGTCGTGAAGTGCCTCTTTCCACTCGCTATAGGGAAATGAATAATCTAGGTCTAATGGTAATAAAATTTTCAGGTGCAATTCTGCATGAGATTGCTATATAAAGCTTGGTGTCCAGCTGCTATAAATCATTTGCATGCATACATTGAAAAGTAGAAGATTTTCTTGTACTGTTGGGGCTTAACAAAGATATTAGTGGATGCATTCATTTGTTAGTCCCTTCTAATAATGTAAACTCTTACATTGAGGATAGTGTTCTGAATAGGTGTTATACTGTCATTCTGATCTCTTAGATCATGATACTCCCTCTAATTTCCTTTTTCATTTTTTAAACTACTTATCACTTAGGGGTAAGGATGTCAATTAAAACCATATCCGATGGGAAACCCGTATATCGACCCCGTTTTGACCGGGTTCGGGGATGGGGATGGTGATTCCCGAAACAAAAAATCGTCGGGGATGGAGGCGGGGATGCTATTAATTCTTGATCCCTGTCCCCGCCCCTATCCCCGCAAAAAATATATATGTGTATATATAATATTTTTAATTATCTTCTTATATAAAAATAGAGTTATAATAGTAATTTTAAAATTTTTTTTAAATAAGTCATTATAATTATTTAGTAAATACTAAATTGGATACAAATTAATGAAAAGATGAGCATAAGATATACTTTCTTAATTATATAGATACTATATACATATAAATAAAATAATAATTAACATAATAATAATAATTATTATTTTTTTTAAAAAAAACTATTTGATAAATACTAAATCGACTGCAAATAAATTAAACAATAACCATATTATACAATAATTTAATTGAAAATAAAGAATAAAAATTAAGTGGTAAAAATTTTCCACGGGATCCCCGATCCCCAATGGGTTGGGGATGGTATTGCAAAAAATTCCCCGCAGGGGACGGGAAATATATGTGGGAATTAGGGATGGGATGGGGAAGGAGTCCCCCAAACCCCCGTCCCAGTTGCCATCTCTATTAGGGGAGATCCCATTTCTTTTTACTTGTCATCTTATGAAAATAGTGAAACGTTTATTATCTTTTCCCACTATACTCTTGTAACTAAAGGTCACTTCAGGAGTTTTATAATATATATATATTTTTTTTGTCTTTTTTTTCTTAAGCTACATAACTTTTTTTGTGTTCTCTTATGGGGTGTAGAGGTGCGTCTGGTGATAAGTAAGAAAAAATTAATAGAAAAAGAAGTGTACTCTTAACCAAGTTCTGGCAAGAAATTTCCAGATTTTCCTCAATACAAAGTCCTCTCTACAGCATTTCATTTGGTTTCATTCCAGGAATTGGATGGACATCATGGAAGAAGAGATGGTTCATCCTAACACGTACATCATTGGTCTTCTTTAGAAGTGACCCTGTGAGTTTCCATTTACTACATGTTCTTATCCTCTCTGAAATTTTGCAAGTATGGACTATGTTATAGAACAATGCTGTTTGTTCCCTTTACATGTATGTTTTGTGTTCAGGACTTGAGTTCTTTTTACATATGGCCTTCTTGACCTATGTCTTCTATTTTCCATTAATTGTCGTATGATTAACTATCTATTATACCATATGACTCTTTGGAATATGAAGCTAGTTCATGTGGCATTCTATTGTTAATTGTACTGATATAATGGTGTGTTGGAAATCTTAGCTTAGGGGTACAGATGTCATGATTCCCCATTAAATCTTTGACTTTACATTGAGTGACTCTTCTATTTCTGTAAACTTTTCTTCTAAACTTGCTATATCATATGAGCTGTGTTTGAATAAACCATTATTTTTTATCTTACAGCATGGACAGTGTGGGGGTGTTTTTATGTGAGTTTTTATAGATGCAAATAATAACAGCTTCACAACATTTTGTATATAGCAAGATATGCAATTTACCTTCTTTTTACCTGTATTACTTGAAGTGTTGTTCCTCAGATTTAGTTTCCTTCCTCTTCTGGCTTTTGATTCAAAGTGCATGAAGTAGAAAGTGGTTAATCTAGATTGAACATACTTCTGACATGATTCTCTGGAGTTCTTTTTTTTTTTTTTTTTTTAATTTGCTGAGTTTTCCTTAAATCAGTCTTAATTTGAGAATAAGAATGAGGCATATATAATTACCTTTATTATGTGATGTGGAATGGCTTTTGTGATGAAATAAGCAATATACTTTGCAGAGATATCAGAATCTTTAAATTATTTTCGATCTCTGGAAATTAGATTGAAGAATACTTAGAGATTTGTTCCATGTTTATTTCAGAATGCTGTTCCTCAAAAGAGTAGTGAAGTGAATTTAACTCTTGGTGGCATTGATCTCAACAGTTCAGGCAGGTTGGCTTGTTCTATAGATATATTTATTTGACTTTTGTATTTTGTGGCATTTATTATTCAATTCCTGTCATAATGTTATTTATTTATTTTAAAACTGTACTGCTAGTGATGTTGATCTTAAAAAAAAAAAAATGTCAGTGTTGTTGTCAAAGAGGATAAGAAACTATTAACTGTGCTCTTTCCTGATGGTCGTGATGGGCGGAGTGATGGGAGAGCTTTTACTCTTAAGGTGCCATTTCATTTCAATTATCTATTACTCCCATGTACTCAGAATATTTTTATTTTGAAAGTTGCTGGCTGTGTTATTTGTTTGATGTTATGTGTTATTAGTCTTTGAAGATGTCTAAAGCATTTAGTGAGTGCTGCATTTTGGATTAAGTATGCTCTATTTAATCTTTTTTCTTTTATGAAAGTTCCTTGACCTTCTATTATTTCAAAACGTATTTGCCACACAGCTATTTTGCCTGCAGCCAATTGGAAGTCAATAGTTATGAGTTCTTTAACTTGTAAGAGGGCAATACTGAACTCTAACTGTTACAAACATCAATTACGTTGAACATTTAAAAGCTTCACATTGTTAAGTTGATTAATATATTCAGCATCAGTCCAAATAATCTTTTACTATCAAATGGCATTTCATTTGACATTTTGAAAAATGTAAGTGTGATGCTGAATCAAGAATATTAAACCCTGTTACTACTAACACCAATTATGCTTAATATTAAAAGCCTCATATTATTTAAGTTTAAAAATAGTTTTAGTATCATTAGTCAAAACAATATTTTACCATCATAATAAGAAATGATCTAGGCATTTCGTTTGACTTTTTTTAAACTTCAGTGTTATTCTGAATTAAGCAACTGAAACCACAGTAATTTCTCTATATTATTATTTACTCTCCCTCTAAATCCCTACATAATTCTTTTTCTATTTACTTACATATGGGCATGCATTGCTATTACTTTGCAGTAGTATTCCCATTTGTTGTCAAAATTTTACTCATTAACTTTTTTTCATGTCTGAAAGGGAGGATAGAGGTGATGATTTATAATTTCCAGAGATTAAATAAATACCTACTGATTGGAAATGTCAATAGGATTTTCTCATATATTCTTCTTTGCTGAAGTACCATGCTGGTGAACATGAGCAGAGCTGATTTTAGTGCTTCAAAAGAGCTACGTTTTGTGTTAAGCTTTTAGCAATCTCTTGAGTCAAAGTGTGCTGTCCACTAACTATCCTGGGTGTTCTTGGTATCACCTGTGATCTCTGTGTCACAGGCAGAAACGTTGGAAGATTTGTATGACTGGAAGACTGCACTTGAGGAAGCATTGTCAAGTGCCCCAAGTGCTGCTCTTGTTATGGGACAGAATGGGATATTCAGGAACGATCAGGGCAATGTAGTTGATGTTTCTTCAGAACAAGGTGAGTTTTTATTCTCTTTTTTTTTTTCCCCCTACTATATTTATACCTCTTGTTTATTACTTATAGCTCATATCCTCAAGTTTTGTAATATATAAACATTGTGTCTTTTCCTTTATTATTTTTAAATAGTTTATAGTTGGTGGTCAATCAGTAGTTTGGCAGTTATGACTAAAGATAAATATTCATATCTTTCAGTGCTTTTATATAGTGACTTCTACTATTATTGTTCATACCCTTTGAATCTTTCAGAATCATATAGAGAATTTTTTTTCCATTTAGATATTTATTTCTCAGTCATGCTACTTTTTGGCAATTCATCTTCTACTGCTTCACATCTTTCTTCCTGTATGTGGCACACTAAAAAAGTAGTTGCTGCAGTTTTCTTATTCTTGAAATATTAGAGCGCTCTACAGCTATACTAAGTAACAAAGTACTTTGTAAATATATTATTTTTCGGGATAATTCTTCAGTTTAGTCCCTTAACAATTAATATTTGTCCGTATTAGTCCTAAATCATTATTTTTGGATTTTTTGATCCTAACAATTTTGAAATTTCCATTTTGGTCCTTCCAGGCAAAATTCTTTAATTTTGACTAAGTTTTGCCATTTTCCGAACTCATGTCATTTGTATAGAGGTAATAATGGAAATTTACCCTAATTAAAAAAAAAAAAGAAAAAGAAAAAGAAAAAACTAATCCATCCTCTTTCAGAAGAAGACAGCACACCAAGTGGGATGCAAAATAGCCACAAATAAGGAGGGGATAGGTTAGGGTTTTGTTTATTTGTTAGGGTGAATTTCCATTATTACCCTTATACAAATGAGCATGTGCTCTAAAGATGAGAAAATTTTATTGGAAATTAGAAAATTTTACTTGGAAGGAACAAAACAGAAATTCAAAAGTTGTTAGAGGATAAAAAAATCCAAAAATAATGATTTAGCACTAACTTGAACAAGCATAAATTGTTATCGGACTAAATTGGAGAATTATCCAATTTTTCATTTACAAAAAGTTAGCAGTACTTTTCAGTGATGGTTCTGCATTCACTACATCATTAGAAATACAATTTGTGTACTTTTCCTTCTATATTAGAAATTTTTCAAAGTTTTGCATTTTGTAGCTATATTTTCTACTGAGCATTTTCTGTATTTAGCTGTCTCTAGCATTATAGGGTTGATTTTGTGCCTGAATTTATAGATGCTGTTTAACTCTTTTATGATGGACACATCATATAAGATTTTTTGTGGATCCATAATTGGAACTGACATATTCTAATTACAAGCTCTTTAGCTCTTTTCATCATCAATTTGATTATGGACTATTGTTAATTGCAAGTACAGTGAAGGATAGACTACCAGTGAAATCATTAGTCATTGGCCGGCCGATTTTACTTGCTTTGGAAGATATAGATGGAACTCCTTCTTTCTTGGAGAAAGCGCTCAGGTTCATGGAGGAACGAGGTAAGATTTTCTTTCTTTTTTTTTCTTCAAGAGGATGCTTGGGAATATTTGTTATGTTTATTGTGAATCTTCTAAGGACTAGATCACTGAATTTCAAAATTCCTGTATTTGGTATCCTGTTTTCTGCAAGAAAGGAATAGAAGTTGCACCTCCGAAGTGGACCGTCTTTTAAGATAACAAAAATAGATTGAATTTTTCCACAGTTCTATTGTTGATAAAGAATTTTGAGGTGGATGGATTATGATCCTTGGATTTCACAAATTCTTTGTTGTCCTATCATCTTTTAGGATGCTAGAGTGCTGGTGGAGTCCCCTTGGAAAAGGAAGTGTGGTAATATTAGCATGAGATAGGTAGCAATTTTTTAATTTAGAAGTTAGGTTGTGTTGAGAAAGGGGTTGCAGTCATGTTTTCTTTGGTTAATATCATCTTTATATGCTTTTGTTGTTCCTAAATGACAGGGTTCACATTCTCCTAAAATCATGATCATTGTCTAATGAACAGGTCCTATTCCGATGCTTGAAATGGAATCTTTACGTAACTTTTGGCAACTGATACTTTTTTAATTGCTTCAAATTTTAATATATATATATATATATATTTTTTTTTTCTAAAAGAGACACCCACTGAAGTTAAGATCTTAGGAGGCATATGGCAATTAAGAGGGGATTTTTATCTTTCTATCAGTTATTTTTCAGCCTTTATGTAACACAGAAATGCCACTGATAGGGAATATCCACAGGGTGGTCCAAGATGAGGGAGGGTGGCCAATGCCTTCTCCACTCAAGGGTGAAAAAACCACTTTACTTGTATCTCTCCCTCTAAAATTCACAAGATACATAAGTCATAACCATGGTAACAAATTCTGCTATTTGCTTGACCATACACCTAATTATTATACCTAGTCCTCCTGAATTTGTAATTTTAATAAAGATGCAATCATAGTATTGAAAATGAGGTGTTCCTTAGGAGACATGAAAATGCTACAAGCCACATGTAGGCATCATTTTGGATAACCAACTCAGATGTACAAGAGAGTTTCCTTGGAGACTTTTTGAAGCAAAACATTTAAGATGGCATCTACTTGTCTACTTTTCTGATAGAGAGTAAGATGTTAACACAGGAGCGGGAGTAGATAACTCTAATATTGCGCAGCAACAGCTGTGAATTTGTTCATCCGGCAACTGATCTGAGTGAAAGCAATGAGTTCTCTCCTGTGGGAGTCCGTTGGTGTCAGCACTGAGTTCTCTTCTTGGTCTGGAGTTATAAACCTAGTCTTTTAAAACATAGGATTGGAATGTTGTGTGATGTGTTTTCCCTTTACCCAAGCTTGCAGTTTCTGTTTTCTTAAATTGTGACTCTTTAGTCTTCATCGTCCAACTTTTAGATATATTAAGCTCTGTGATCTCTTCTTCTATGTGTTAATGTTCTACCTGTGTTGCTTTCTTCTTTGACATGCTATCATTCTACCTGTGTGACTTTCTTGATTTCATTTCTATACACCTCGCCATTGGAACTTCCTCTAATAGTTGATGTGTTGACCTATCAATTACATTAGCCTGATACAGGTGTTCTGTGCCTCAGAAAGTAAGAAAGTAATATGTATCTGTATGCTTGCTTGGATTATTTTCCACACTAATTACAGTGTTCTCATTTTAGGAGTTAAAGTTGAAGGCATCTTGCGGCAAGCTGCTGATGTTGACGATGTTGAACGCCGAATTCGTGAATATGAACAAGGTATATAAGCTTGAGAGGCATTGGCTGTCGTGTTTTTAGTTATGGTATAGGTTTAGCATTGACTAATTTTTTATTTGATATCTGATGTTTGTTTTCTCTTACGTACTTTTACCTCCAAAACTTTATGCTTGAGAGTAGTTTTGCTGTGAAATAATATTCAGTTTAAGTTTAAATATGAAAACACCAATTTTATCCGTTTCAGCAAATGTGGAGGTCAGCCATCCTTTTTCTGTCTTAAAGTTGACTAGTTGTTTCTGGGTATTGATATCCTTGTCTTTTCCTAACCTATCCAATGTTTTTGCTCAAATGGAGACAGCAAATTTAAAACAAAAAATTGAGGTACTCTCAGTTTTCTGTTCTTTTCTGCATCTCCAAACTTAATCACATTCTTAAGGTAAGAAGGATGATTAACCTGCAGAAATAGATGAGGCCATGTGTGGATGTGAGGGTATCTCTATGAGTAATTTTCTACTTTTCTCCAGAAGCTTCTAAATATAATAAAGGAAGAACCCTGCCATGTCCTCTGTTGGAATCACCCTCCTCCCCCACCCCATTGCCACCCAGAGAAACAAAAGTAAAAGGAAAAAAGTTTTGCTGTTATTCTTCTTGTACATACCTTTGGTTTATAACAGAGCCTATGGTACTATATGCTTTAACAGTTTTGTAGAATGGTAATCCTCACAACATACTTAAAAAGCGGTTTCCAACTCTTGCAGTGCTTCTTTTAGAATTGTCACTCTTTTTAGTATTGATATCTGCCTAATTATAGATTCTTTTTCCAGTTATTTCTTAATTTTTATTTTGTTATAGATATTGTGCCACTTCTGAGGTAGAAACATTTCTATCCTACAACGAACTGGTGTCCACTTTGGGAAGTAACATCCATGTGTTGTTTTCTTGTAGGGAAAAGTGAGTTCTCTCCAGGGGAAGATCCACATGTTATTGCTGACTGTGTCAAGGTATCTCAATCAGTTCCAATAAATTTGTGTATAGCACTTGATATTTTTCACTGCTTTTTAATGACTTGATTGTGGAGTATGCAGTATGTTCTCCGTGAGTTGCCATCATCTCCAGTTCCTGCATCTTGCTGCAATGCCCTGCTTGAAGCATGTCGTAAGTCATTATTACAGACAAGATGATCTTTGTTGTCTTTATCATTTCAACCTAAGATACATCTGAACACTTGCCTCATGAAAAGGAAATGAAATAGTTGCTATGATGATATTGTTGGATTATGTTCTCTTGACCTATGCATTACCTTAAGCCCCATCCCTTGTTATATCTTATATATATAGCTACCTTATATCTAGATTGGAGTTTTTTTGGTCTTTCTCCAGTTTTATTAGAAGGAAAACTTAATGATACTCTTGACCGTCATTATGCTAGTACCTTTGTTAGTGCTTCATGCTTGAACGGAGTGAGGAGAAAGTTTAAAACCTGTAGGACTTCAACTTAAAGGACTATCATCATGACTGGTGAGATATCTTGCCATGTTAATCAGGTGTTTATAATGCACTACACTCAAAAACAATAGTAGAAACTCTACAAAATGGCTAAAAGCAGACTTCATAAGTTCCCTGATTTTTTAGTTTAACTTGACATTGTAAGCTTCTTATGAAACCCTTACTAGACCTCATTATGGATCCCTGACCCCTGCTTATGTCTTACTAAAAGGACTAAAATACTGATAAAACAGCTATAGGTGTTATCTCCAATCTTTGCCAAGAGATTTCTGAACATATTGGAATGTGGGAATGAAATTTTTCTTTTTCATTGAAACTATGAAACGACAATGAGCATCTTATCTGCAAAGGATAGAAACTAGAAACTTTTAGTCAATAGACCCATATTACGAAACTCAGTTTTATTCTCATTTCTAATAATTGAAAATCTTTTAAAAAATTATTTTTTATTCTATTGTTGGTACAAATTGCAATTGATTTGTGCCTAGTATTAAATTTATGGTTCTTGTACTAATGTGTTACTGCTTTAGCTGTGGAAACACATCTTTGTAGTTATCTGCACAATTCTAGATAAAAGCAGAATCTTACAAATAAAAAGAGAAAGTAGAAGAAAGAGGATGAACAACCTCAAAAAAATAAATTAAAAACTTCACTAAAATATGCTTCCAGTTTCTTTGTAGATCTGTCAATGCAGTGTCTCATAGAACACCAATTACTAAAGCATAATAACTCTAATAAAGTAATACACTAGGCAGGTACTGATCTTCAAAGATCCTGTTATTCTATTCTATATCATGTTATCCAACAAACTGAGTCATCCACCTATCATTTATCAATTACAATGGGTAGAAGTGAAAATGTATATGTTGGCTGTTGCATTCCTCTCTCGAAAGAGTAAAATCAGGTTTTGGTTAATAAGTAATCCACCTTTGCTGGACTGAAAGAGTTGACAGGAGACAATACAAATGCTGATGAACTTTCAGTCAACTAATATGATAAGGATGAGTCTTCATTTTTCATGAAGTTAGCTGCAATATTTGGTCCCATACATGTCATGATTGTTCATGTGCTGGGAATTTTCCCACAAGTACTACTCATCAATGTCGAAGTTAAATAAGTAATGCTTCCTTTAAGCAAACACCAGGAATATGAAAGTTTCCCTCAATTTTCAACAATCAGAATATCTGACAAGTTGTTCTTTATGTGTTGTAAGTTGTACTTTGTAATGAAATAGTTGAAAAGGTGGAAGATTGTGATTTTCACCAGAGGCCAATGCTGATTTGTTTTATTTTGGTTGGAACATTGAAGATTAGTGAGACTAATTTTAGTCGCAAATTGAAAGAACAAGAGTACATTTGAGTTACATTAATTTGTCACATCATACCAGTGGTTTCTTTGGTGGTTATATGGTATGTTACATTGATGGTAATTACCTTATTAACATCAATTAATTTTATATAATGACTAGGAACTGAGCGTAGTATGAGAGTCTCGGCAATGCGTACAGCTATATGTGAGACATTCCCTGAGCCAAATCGCCGCTTATTACAAAGGTAGCTGACAGTGACTAGAGTTTCTGTTTCTTTTGTTCTTATTATGCGTTCTATTGGGTTTTAACTGACTGCTCAGTTGTCTGATTCTTTGATCAGCTTTTACCTTTTGTAACTTTTCATTATTGCTCTAGCTATAAAAATTGGAGTTAATTGCTCAAGTGAATACTCCATAACAAACAAACACATGCAAAAAGAAGTACTCCCTCCTTTTTTATCCTTGTAAAATGGAAATTTTGTTCCTTCTTAACTTGGCATTCATATAATGAAGGTAACATTCATTAATTTGTTTCTGTTATCTGGATAAGTACTGACACTCCCATTATACCTCTTCTACCAAATCATTAAATTATTCTATTTATCATTTTGAAAAGAAAATACTGATATCTAGGATGCTTAAATGATATTTTCAACATAAATTAAGTTCACCTTATTGCACTTTAAGTAGAAACATAAATTTAGTTTCTCCTATCCCAGAATTCTTATGATGATGCAAGCTGTGGCTTCTAACAAGGCTGAGAATCGAATGAGCATTTCAGCTGTGGCAGCCTGCATGGCACCTCTACTTCTTAGGCCACTCCTGGCTGGCGATTGTGAGCTTGAACATAATTTTGATATGGGAGGCGATGGTTCAGTGCAACTTCTGCAGGCTGCTGCTGCAGCAAACCATGCCCAAGCAATTGTTATCACTTTACTTGAGGAGTATGATAGCTTATTCGGGGTATGCCTCTTACCTGAGTAAATTTGTTTCATTGATATGGTAACATGAAGTTAACAAGAGATAAGTCTCATAGAACTACTACTTTGCTAACAATCCTGGTACTTTGACTGTTGAAAAGAAGTTTCCCACTGAAATTAACCCTTGGGATTGCTCACCACCAGCCATCAGGGGGTACCACCTCTGTATATATTTAGCGTGTTGATTCATTTCTTTTTCTTACCTTGTCATGTTAAGTCTCTGGTATAAGTATCTACGATTTCTTGCCACTAGCAGGTGGTAGGATTGCTAAGTTTTTAGTTGTTTCTGTGGTTTTATTTGAACTTTTGGCTCAAATGGATGGTACTGAGCATGGAGAAACTCAGACATCTGTTGCCATTGCAAACAAAGTGAACTACCTTTATCCTATAGTCAATGCTGCCATTTCTTTTGTTTTACGTTAGCCAAACTTAGAAATCATGACAGGGTGGGGGACACATCCCAAACTCTTCCTTGACTTGGACAGAGATTTTCTGAAATAGTTATCCAGGTTTGCTATTATTTCTGTTCCTTCTTGAAATATGAAACTACAGTTTCATCCTTACCTTAGGAAGAATTATTCAGTTGAGGACAGTGACAGGATTCTGAAGATGTTGCACTGTTATAAATGCATGAGTGCTTCTAGGAATTTTTTTTTTGTAATGCACTTCGAAGTGAAAAGATGTAAGACTACTAGATCATGAGTTGGAAGGGCAATTGATTAAAATTTCTAAATGATACATAGATTCCAGTTTACTTCTTAGACTGACATTTCTAGTAACTATTCCAAATCTTAAACAGTTAAGGCCATTCTTCTCTATCTTTGTATTATTGATCATATTCTAGTGCCCTCTCAATTATTTTACATGCAATCAACCACAAAATATCTGCAGGAAGGCTCTGTTTCGGGAGGCATTTACTCTGATTCAGAAGACAGTGGGACTGAGACTGAAGAACTTACTGAAGATGGTGATGCATATGAGGATGATGGAGATGATTATACAACGGAGGACTCTGATGCTGATGTGGATGATGACATTGAACGTGCATCCAATGAAAGTGCAATTAGTACTGAGTTTGGTGGAAACAAAGAGAATAGTAAAGTAAGTTTCTCTGTCCTTTGAAGCTTAGAATCTATCTGAATGAAAATTTCAGATTTTACTGTTATCTTGTCCCTGCAGTTTTCTTGTATATGTTCTGATTGATGGTTATATGATGTGAATAACCACATGGATTTTAACTGTGGCTTATTTTACTTGCGAAAGTTATTTTTTCTTTGTTTCTTGTCTTATCTTTCCTGTGAAACTCCCTCCCCTCGAACTCTTATTTTTGTGCTTCTGTATTTTGTGAATCTTTCTTCTTCTGCTTCTTTTTCTTTGTTCCTTGTCCAGGTGTGTGCATGTGTTACCTTGTAAGAAATTGAGTGTTGATTCCTGATGCATCTGATGACCTAGGCTAAAGATAAGAATGGAAAAGTTGAATCTTGATGACTATAAGATAAATAGTTTATTGTTAAGAGGATAAATTTAACCCCTCTATAAGCTTTAGCTTTTAGAGCAGGTGACAATTTAACTCTTCCCACATGTGAGGGTGTGTGTTAAGAGGATAAATTTAACCCCCCTCTCTATAAGCCTAAGCTTTTAGAGTAGGTGACCATTTAACTCGATTTAACATTTATGGATCCTTCTTTGGGTAATATATTTAAACAGGAAAAGTGAAGAAAGAAGCCAAACTTTGGTTTGTTACTATATAAGATTTATATGGTAAAAGAATTGTTTCTGTCCAATTCCATCCCATGTTATCCTGCATCATTTACACTTTGGCAAATTGAAAATTTTAATCCTTCATATGTTTCAATGTTAGAGATTCCAATTGAATGTGTAGTAATGTACATCATCTAGTTCACAGGTAATCCTGGGAATGCTGAATTCCTTGTAACAAGATAATAGCTACTGAATCCATCCTTTTATGTCCTTGATATTACCTTGTGAGAAGTTTAAATTAATCCTTAATTTCTTTTCTTGGTGACATAATCCCTCGAATGTTTTCTAAATCAAATATTTGGTACTCCATAACTACCCACAAGAATGTTGGGTCGGACAAGTGTGCATGGGACATGGGTCTTCTCAAACATTGTAATTCTAATAGTTTCTTTTCACATTGTTGTGCTATTTTGTTGTACACACTCCTTCTAAGATGTAACTGTGAAGTCACTGCATATGTCAAATTTATCTATTTCATTAGTGTATCACTGTCACCAGGATTTGATTTGTACTTGTTCAACCTCCATACCCCCCCACCCACAAACAGAAAAAGGAATATTGGGGAACAATTTATAGGAACTTATATATATCACCAATTCTTTTAAATTGAAGCTACAGGAATCTACATGTTCAAACTCAGTTTCCGTTCCTCCTCAAGTGGAATCACCACCTTGGACTTGTGAGCTCCAACAGGATAGCATGAAAGTGAATGAGAATCTTCCAAGACAAAGTAATGATGTTTCTACAAGGGAAACTGATGACTCGGGTGATGAATTACTAGCTGATCATACTGAAACTTCCACTTCTAACAAGTCCTTAGATGTATTAAATGGACCAGTTAGCACTAATCGTCAAGGAACTGTTTGGGGCCGTACTCCTGTAAGTATTCTGATTCTCTCTTCATCCTTTTTATGTTTTTCTATACCTGTTACTTTTCTATCTTTTTGAGCTAGTAATGTCTATTCCTAGCTCCTCCTTTCTTTTCTGTATTTTTCCATTGTGGAACAAATATGTATATTATATTATTAGTAATCATAACTGTCATTCATGTCTTCTGTTGAGCCTAGGGGAAGAAGAATCATTCCATGGAATCTATTGATCTTCCACATGAAGATGAGTAAGTCATGCATTTACAACATTTAATTCTATAGATTATAGGTGTCTCCATTTTTACTTTTTATTCTTCTTTGAATGGCTTCTTTCTGCATTATGCATATGCTAGATTAAGCTATGAGTTTGTGATGTGCTAGAAGGAAATCATTGAGGTGTGCTTTGAATTCTTTAGATCTGTCTGGTCCAACTCTCCAAAAGATATTCATCAACCTAGCACACCTTTTGCTCTCTTTGGTAAATTTATATGAAGCAGAGGTGTTAATTTAATACACAGCCATCACTTAATCATGGTACTTCTCAGGATTGAAAGTGAAATGGGAAGGCTGAAGAATCACATTTTTTTTTTCTTCACAAGAAAAATATTGTCTATTAAATTGTGCACTCTTGCAATCCCTGTGGATTATTACACCTGAGATTTCATCAATACTGCAATTTTTTTTTTTTTCTTTTTTCTTTAATACTGGCATCTGTTTGGAGTTAACTTTAGAAGATATTCCTTTTTCCTTTTGGGAGGGAAAACACTTTTAATCAGAGCTAAAGACATGGTTTTGGCTTAATGGAAGCAACTACAAGCTCCATTTGTTCTTACGCATATATGAGGCCAAAAGAAATTTAGAACTTTCTTCATAAATCTGAACATAATATTAGTAGTACTTCTGCTCTTGTTTCGCTAGATATCTTCCCTTGGCCTACGTAGAAGCTTATAATTCTGCCTCTATTGTTTCCTTCTGATTATTATGATAAAAGGTTCATATATTCAGGAAATAATGTGTCAATTAAATGAAATTTCTTACTATAGTTTATGCTTTTGTTCTAGTTGTTACTTCTGGAGTCATTATGAGGTCTTATCTATCGGAATTCCTTCCTATCATGTATAATGTGAAGGTTGAGCCAAATGCCCTACATATAAACACTATGTTGCTGGAGCAAGATACTAGGAACTTAGTAGTAGTGTTTATATATTCCTTATGAGCTGCTAAGTATGTGCACATTGTTCAGAAGAATCTTCAGAAAAGTAGGAGACTGTTTTTCTGCAGCAAGGAATTCCAGAACTTAGTTATGTGAAACATTTTTGAAAAACTCAAAAATGGAGCCTCTGTTATCTTTGATGTGTTTTTCATTAATCTGTTTTCATCATGGACAGAATAGTGTGAAATCTTTGATGTAAGTGTCTGCCTATTACTTGAGATACAGATTTTGCTAGAAGCTCACTGATCTGGCTTTTACTCTTGAATAGATCCTTGCAAATATAAAAAATGTTGGCCTCCTATTTTGGTTATTTACATTTTGTTCTCATCTATTAATTAACTGAAATTTGAATATGTTTGAGACTGATCCAGATTAATTCTCATTAGGGCTCAAATCCAAAAGCTTGAGGCCACCAAAAGTGATTTGCAACATAGAATCACAGAGGAGGTAACTGCTTTCTTTTGGGTTCTTTTTGAAGTCCTTAAATTTTAGATCTTTCACATTTATTAATTCATTTACTTATTGCAATAATAGGCTAAGGAGAATGCACGCCTGCAAGAAAGTTTGGAGAAAAGGAAAAATGCTCTGCATGAGCATCGTATAGCTCTTGAGAAAGATGTAAGTGCTAAATTATAACTTTTATGCTGCCCCCACTTGTATCACTTAGTCAGTTCTCTATTACTTTATAGGTTAATCTAAATGCAAGACTGAATTATTATCTCAGACCATGAATTATGGGCTTGCCTGAAACATTTGTAGTGTCACTAGCATTTGATTTTTCAAAGAAAGCAGCTAGCTCCTCTGAGATTTTCAAATTTTCAAAGAGAGTGGTTTCTGCTTTTAATGTTTGTTAGGATCCAGAAGTTTCATAAATACCATGTATGGATTAAAAGATATTGTAAATTGTAATAGGTTGCCCTTTTCTTCTTCTGCTATAGAAGGTTGGCATTTCTTATCCTTTGGAGAGGGAAAACCATTATTGATTATCCTAATAGTTGGTTTTGATAATGATAATCATATCATGGTAACTCCCTGATTCTCTGAACTAATATGAAACCTTTTAAAGTTCTATTTTTTGCTTAGTCTTTTCATGGTTTTGGAGTCAATAATTTGAGTTACGTGGGTAAGATGGTTTATATGTTTCTAAGAAGAGTTCTATAGTAATCACAAATGTGGAACTTCTAGTATTTGGTGTATGTAAGAATCTGATGAAGCACTTTTATATCTTACCTGATATGTATACCTTACCCGAAGCTTCATCAATACCATGTATGGATTAAATGATAATTGTGAATTGTAATCTGTTGCCCTTCTCATTCTTCTTCTGCTATAGAATGTCTGCATTTCTTATCCTTTGGAGAGGGAAAACCATTATTGAAAATCTTGGAATAATAGTAGGTTTTGATTATGTTAATATTAACATAGTAACTTACCGAATCTCAGGACTAACATGAAACCTTATAAGCTTCTATTTTTTTCTTAGTCTCTTTATGGTTTCAGAGTCAATAGTTTGAATTACCTGGGTAATATGGTTATATGTTTCTCAGATGAGTTCTATAGTAATTACAAATCTAGAACTTCTAGTATTTGGTGTATGCAAGAATCTGATGAAGCACTTTTATATCTTACCTGATATTCTAAATCTTCTGAATATTTACCCATGGACTTGAAAATTGCCTGTAAATCCAGTCATTTTGCCAGCAGTCCGGTAGACCAAATACACTTAACTTCAGATATATATATATCTATCTACTTTCCGAAACATTTAACAGTAGGAAGTAAGCCTGTGCTGATGATGTTATCATATGGGGAAAAAACCTCCATATCCTTTCTCAAAATATAATTTTCTTAAGCTATTTCTTGTTGTTTCTAATCTGTTTTAAGTCCTTGGTGCCCATCTTACTCAAAATTGTTTCAATACTGAGCTTGATATGGAATGAAAGATCTATCCCCATTCATTTTTCTTACAGAGATAGATATGTGCAGCATATTGTGACCTAGTGGTCAATTGTGTAAGATTTTCATATTAGGAAGTTTATTGGATTTCATTCCTAGTTTATCCTAATTGCCCCAGGAAATTGTTTGAACATCTCTTTCTTTGGGATCATCTATCTACATAGCAACTTTCAGTGCACATCTTTTCCCTCATTCTCTTTGGCACATACTGGCACCTCCATAAACTCATAACTTAGTGCAACTACAGCCTACTTTAATATATCTAATGGTTTCCCTCATTCTCTTTGACACATACTGGCACCTCCAGAAACTCACATCTTAGTGCAACTACAGCCTACTTTAATATATCTAATGGCATAGATTAAAGATGAGTTAGTTGATTTCATCCATCCTTGTATATGCTTTCTACCATGTTAGTAGTGAAGGTTTGCTTTTTAACAGGTAGCAAGACTACAGGAGCAGCTGGAGAAAGAGAAGGAGTTAAGAGCAGCGCTTGAATCTGGACTTAAAACATCCCGTGGACCCATTGCTGCCTCATCTACTATTAGTGAAAAGGTAACTATACAACACTTTCCTGGTGTAATGATTTGATTTTACCAAAGATGATTAATATATGGATGTATAACAGGTGAGGGCTGATCTTAACGAGATTGCTCAAGCAGAGGAAGATGTTGCCAGTTTGACACAGAAGGCTGATGATCTTGGAATGCAGCTAAGTCAACAACGTGAACAGAACTCTAGATTCCATCAAAATACATGCAATCAACAACCGACCAGTCCAAGGAGTAGAGCAAGATAGTACTGCAGCTACTTATTCTTGTTAAAGTTTTACTCTGAGCGTGTCTCAAGTTTTATCACCTTACTTTTTTTCAGATTAATATTTCTATACTAAGTGGAATAAAGCTGTATGCGTATTATTAGTTCTTAGACATGGATTCAAGTTTAATTTGCCTTTCAGAGTTTTTGCCCCTAGTAATGCCTCTTATTTTGTATCACCTCCTTTGTTTTACAGCAAGGATAAGCAGAAAAATGCTGAAACTGCAAGTATTCCAAACATTCATGACAAGACTGCAAGAAGTAAGGTATGCATCTTTGTGGTGTCAATCTTGGACCATCGGAAACAAAAGAAATTTGATTCCCTTACAAGCTAAGCTACCTGATCTGTCGGAACTAAGATTATCTAAGAACTGTCCTTGAACTTTCATGTCCATTGTAAATTATATTCTTTTTTCAACTGTCTGTGAGACCAGCCATGCTCTTGTTGCTATGTTGGTTCCACAACCAGATAAAAGTATTGCCTGAGGTTGACACTCGTATTGTGAAAAATATTTCTCTTAATGCAGTATGATGTTTATTCGGAAAAGACCAACAATGACAAAGATAGGAAGCAAGAACCTTTACATTTAACAAAAGAAAATTCACTTCAGACCTCCCATATGGACCAAGTTCCAAATCAAAAATCTGGTGGATCATTGGTTACTGTTTCTTCCTCCGAACAGAATTCTGGTAGGCATGTTTCTAGCTCTAGAAGGTCTGGTGGAAGAAATGAGGTTAGTTTTTATTTTCATATTTGTCTTATGTTTCAGTAGATGATGCGCCAACACTGATGCCTTTTTTATACAACTGATCTGGAGATCTACTATACTCTTGCATTCATTTTACCGACAGGGAGCAAATTATACAACTTTTGCATTGTCAAAGCTAACGAACCGGCTCAACTTCTTGAAGGAACGACGTACCCAAATTGCAAATGAGCTGCAGAATATTGACAAAGGCCGGAATTCAGGTTCAGGTCAGGCTGCCCAAAATCCTGAAAAGGGCAGAGGACCAGAAGCTCGTCTGCCAGGCCTTTACATGGATAATAATACATCGCAAGTATCCGAAGGCCAGTCATCAGAAAGAAAAGGACCAGATAGTAATCTGCAAACACATCATAGTTCTGATAATCAATCGGATGAAGGAAGAACTGAGAACCAACCAAACCTGGACAGAGGAAAATCTGAAAGCTTCCCACAGGGAGATAAAGGCCGATCAAAAGGTTCTACTACTCCAAGGACATATTCTAGATGATAATGCATGGTTGTGTGTGTTGTCTGTTCGGTGTGTGCTGGACTACTACGAGTTGAGACTGGTTCTCAGCAGAAAAACACGAGAAAACACTCTCCAAAACCTCCTTGGGGCATGATGTACAAACCTGTGTCAATCTTGATTTGGAAAATGGTGAATTATGTCAAATGATGACGAGCTGGGTTTTTAGAAAACCATATAGTATGTAAGTAAGTAAATGCTAATCTACATAAAACCTTGTCTTTTTGGCTTTAGTTGGCCAAGATTGTTACTTGAAACTTTTTATCCATTGTAAGCCTCTAACCTTTGGCAGATTAAACAAAAGGCAATGAATGGAACATTTTTGCGCCTGTCTTTTTCTTACGTTTTCAGATGCCTCTTTCACCTCACTTTCTAATAATAGTGTATTTATCTTCGTCTTTTATTGTCACAAATTTTTGTCATGTGATGCAAATTTGGAAAGTTGTTCGTTGGTTCACTAAAAGGAACACAAAAGTTTGTATAAAGAATGGCGATTTTGGTTACTAATAATCAGTGTTCACTATTCAGTAGTGCAACAAAAACTTGTAGTGCTCTCCCGAGGCCAAGAATTAGAAATCCTTGAGGAATTTTCTAACTTGCTCTAAAGTAACAAACAAGACCACGGTGAAGGGACCCTGCCTAGATATTGTGGGAATAAAGCCCTTGTA
>JAXGGT010000004.1:7672596-7699078 GCA_035583425.1 Marsdenia floribunda | reverse complement strand
CCATTTTTTATAAACCCCACCCCCCCCCCCCCCCCCACTCCTCCACATTTTCTGTACTCAGTCTATTTATCCCATTTCACAATTTTTTTTCCTTCGTTAAAGAAAGCCTTTAAATGTGTTAAATTTTTGAGGTGAGTTTCTGGATTTGTGGAAAAATTCACCTGGAAATGTATTGGGTTGCAAATGTATATGATTTGAGCTATGTTCTTGTTCCCAAAGAAAAAACTTAAGTTTAAAACAAACCTGCAAATACGTATATGTCCCATTTTTATTTTTTTCTTTTTTTTTTATTTTATCAATAATGATGTGAAAAGACCAAAATGCCCTTGGAGGATTTTTTTTTTTTTTTAAACTGGTGAACAGTATTTTAACTGAAAATTTGGATAGAAGGACCTTAATTACACAATTTGAATAATTTGGAGATCTATTTCATCAAAAAAATAGTTTGGGGACCTTAACCACCAATTACCCATAGTTTGAGGACTAAATGTGCCAATTTGCCTAAAATAGATATATAAAAGGAGGGAGATTAAAACTAGTATGTAAGAGTGACAGGGCCCAAGGCTTTGTGAAAGTCCACATTTGCATGCGGGTGGCTAAAAGGCCCAAGCCCTAACCTGTTGCCTCTGTTTCTAACGCCAAAACCACCGTTCTCCACCACCGTCCCCACTCTCCTCCATTCTCCCATTTTCTCCGTTGTCTCGTCCTGCTCTTCCGCTGACGTTGCTGCTTCTCCGGCGATTCCAAAGTCGCTCTAGCAGTTAGACTGAAAAGACACGCAATTCGGTATCTATTACTGTGCGCTCTCAATTCAGTTCTTCCCTCTTCCCCAATAAGTTCTTCAAATGTTTTGGAGTTTCTGTTGTATTGTTGACATAATAGGCAGGTGCATGTGGATATTTTGAATGTTTTTGGGTTTTTTACTTTGTTTTAGGAATTAATTTTACAATGTAATTTGAGGATAAATTTCAGTCTTCGGTCTAATAGAAGAATTAATCTTCCTTTCTGGTATGTGTGAATTTTTGGATTCTCAGTTTCATGGGTGGTTTATCTAAAGCATTTTGATGCCTTTTTTGACTGCTTCTTTTAGTACTTTATTTTTCTTTTTTGATATTTATTTTGGGGATTAAAATGTGAAAGAATCAAGGATTCTGGTTGGGAGTTTTAGAATTGTTGCTGCGATCCTCCCCTCACGGTAGGCTCGATTGGAGATGGTTAGGACAATTTCGATATTTATTTTTTCACTGTTCGTCAAGTTTTTTATCAGTCCTGAAGTTTGCATGATCTCTGGATACCTTCATGTTTCTCAACATATAAAGATTTTTCTTATCAATATGGTATTTAAACTTTGGGGCTCAACAGAAGTTAAAATTTCAGTAATGTAAGTTCCAAAAACTAAAATTACCAGATGCTGCCCATGGTTGAAAATACATTTCAGTGGTTGATTGAAATTAGGGGGCCAATGTGCATCAAAGTACAAAGAGGCCAGAAAAGTTATAGGTAGATCTTAAGAAGCAATTTGTACAATGATATTGTTGTTTCTCCTCCAATTTTATGTGCACATCTTAAGAAACAACATCCAGGCATGAAGCAGGATTTTGAAACTGAATTCCAGCATATTTTGGCACAAGCTTGCAGTGTATAAACTCTACATCTTTAAAAATAAATAGGATGAGAACCAACTTCTTTCGAAATTTCACCTGTAGGTTCCAAATTCAACATTTGTCTCATCAAAAGCAAATGAAGTGAATGGAAGTTTTATGTTGGGAATCTAACTGGAAGAAGCAACAATGTTGTGCTACAAAAATTGCAACTAATATATGAAACCTGAGAAATAGAGACAAAAGTATGAACCAGCAAGAGGAAAGAATGTACAATCTGACTGTTAATTCAATTAAAAGAGACGACATGTATTTTGGTCATGCACTTGTGTGTGTGTGGAGAGAGCTCCAAAAAACTAATTGTATTGAGGAAAGAAATAGCATCTTTTATCTCATGGGTTTTAGTTAGGGTTGGAATTCCATCATCGAGTAAATAACTACGGAAAAGATGTTATTTTCATTTTTGTCTGTGTGAAAGTTAGTGTGTGCGCGCGCTATGCTGTGGGGTAGGAGGAAGGGATTGAATTTGGATATTAAGCAATTACTTGTACAAAAAGAAGATGTGGGAGAAAAAGGAGGGTATCGTGTAGTGGTTGTAGTGAGAGGTGAAGAAAAATATGGTCAAGAACATAAAATTAATTTACAAGATTTATTGTTTTCTGTTGGTTTTAATGATTAAGGGGTGGTTTAAGGGCTAGAAGATGCTTAGGTTGTAGCTTTCATGTAGAAATTCAGGACTGCCAATTGGTGTAGTTTTATTCATTGGAGATAGCAAGAAGAAGCAATATGATTGATTCGGAACCTCCTGCTGAATATCCAAAGTATACATATATCAGGGGTCTATGGTTGTAGAATTGCTGATGAAGAAGTTATAGTGATTTTTCCATCTAAGGTGCTACTGGATGTTAATTGAGACTTGATAACATATTAGATAAGAACACAAGATAAAAATTTTCTGTTATTGACTTTAAATTCAGGGTAAAAATCCAAAATAAGTGAGTTTAGGACTTCTAGAAGGAAAGACTATATTTCGACCCTTTTCTTGCCCGTGTCATGTCAAGGTGCTGCAGCTGGAAAAGCACCCAAAACTGATCCAATTTATATTCCTTTCTCAAATGGCTATGCTAGCATACTTTTTGTTCTATATGCAGAACCTTGATTGGTGTCTGATTTGAACTTTGTTATGTTCAACTTTCCTTATGACAAGAAAATTGTGTAATACCTTTAGTTTATGCTAAGAATGAGAAAATAAAGCCTGACTACAATTTTGTATCCTACTATAACTTTTGTTTGCAAGAACTGTTTCAAGGTTAACTATCAATAAAATAATTGTCTTAACATTGAAGTCAAAAATAAGATTGAATAAATGCCTATGAACTTTAGAGGAGTAAATGATTCGCATTTGTATGTTTATTTTAGTATATTAGATGTGGGATTATCTTGAGAGAGGCCTTTTTCTACTCGTGTGTGAGAAAATATTTGTTGGAATTTAGCTATACTTACTAGATATGCTGACATCAGGTAAAACATTCCTTCTGTGATTTTACATTTTATTGCTAACCTGATGTTTGCTTATTTCTGTTCTTTTTATCTATGTTAGATTTTCATTGTTCATGGGAACATACTACTAGCTGGTAATGTATCCCAAGCGATCAGCAGAGGATGATGGGGCTGTTTCTAGAGGAGTTCGTACAAGTGATAGACTTCGGTCGAGGCCAAAAGTATATGGCCGGCCATACTTGTATTACACTCCAACCATTATCCGTCCAAAGAGAAGGAAGACCAAAACAAGGACTGCAGCTTCTCAGATTGCAAAGATGTTGCGTCCTGGTAATCGGCCATTACGTACGTCAAATACAAATGTATGCCAAACTCCAACCCTTCTTTATCCCGTGCTGTATTAACATTGTTATATTATCAGAAGGTGTTTTGCTGTAGATATCTATGCTATCTAAGTCATTCTTAACTAGAACTTTGCATCTTTAGTTCCAGAAAAATATACTCACTTTCACCATCATGGTTTGGTAATCCTGTGGAGCTCAGTGTGTAACGTGCATAATTTTTGTAGTCTTTAGCATGTGCTTGGATGGTATGGGGAAGGGTCTTGGCAAAGAATATTAGTTTGCTCCATTCCTAAGTTTCTCTTTGATTTTAATTGCTCCCTCCTTTTGATCTATTGCAACATTCCATCTATATGTTTCATTTAATTTTGACTGTCGTTCGCAATATTTTTGTTGTAAGAAATTCTGTTTCAGCTGTTGATAGTTAGATCAATATCCAATGTATGGGTGGTTGTTGGATATGCTTGATATGAGATAATCCTTTTGAAGCATGCTAAAGAAGAAAACTATGCTTAAATTAACAGGCTGATATAACTGTTAACAGTTTTGGTCGAAACTAATTCTATTGTACGTGGCCATGGACATTGATCGATCTTTGGTGGATACATTTGTTTCTTAAATATCTGCATGTTTATTGTTAGATTTTAGTGATATTGTTGGAGCACATTTCATCCTGAATGAGCAATTCACATAAAAGATGTCATTTGTACTTTTGGTCTAAAAGGGAATCTCTTTAATGGTTTTCTCTCTCTTGATCAAAACTATCTCAATAAATCTTTTCTTCTGAATCTACATTTTTCGGTCTTCCACCTTCTCCTAGTCATTTTCCTCAATGCTTGGACACAACAGAGAATTTGGATGTGGAAAGTTTCTCTCCAAGCCGAGAAATGAAATTTCTTTTTGAAAGAGAAGAATTGCAAATTGTGAATATAGTTATGTTTCTAAAATTTTTCTTCTTAAATAATTTTACAGAAAATTTCCTCTGAATCTTCTCCATCGGTAATTTTTTTTTTTGTCTGAATTGATACCTTGACATCTTAAGAATTGAATAAAAATTTATTGGGTTCCATGAAAGCCTCCAAAAATTTCTACCATCAATTTTCTGAAGTCGGTTCTGCTTCTTTTGTGAAACTGATGGTGGCATTTATTGGACATTTTTCTGGAACCCAGTCTTATCACCTGCGAAGTCTGTTGATGACATGATAGACTGCAATGGGAGAAGCAGAAGTTATTGGAAATAAAGAAACAAGACAAAGACAATCCATAGGTTTTGTGCTAGTGGGCTAGGCAGGAAGAGAGGAAGGAAGTGATGACGGGCTGCCAAAAAAAAGAGACTCCATAGATGATGGTGGTTGGAGGTGGAGATGAAAATAAAAGGTTGGTGGGGACCATTTGGAAGGAAAACACTTGGGTATTAGGAGAAGTAATGCATTAAATGGATTAGAACGGATAAAGTAATAGAAAAAATATATTATTTTGATCCTCTTCTACCACGAAGATAGTTTTTCCATTTTAAGAATGAAATCTGAAACAGACATCTATAGATGTTTAATTACCTTATTCTTCATACTGGTTATTATGTCATTCTTCAGTATTTCAATATTTCCATAACCTTGGGGTGCCATTTTTAATGCAGACAGTTGTCACCAACCTTCGGCGTTCTACTAGAAAGAGGAGAATATCCGTGAATCTGGAAGACTACACAGATAGCTCTGGAACAGACGACAATGACCTGATGGTTAGGTTCTTCTACCTTTGTTTCAATTATTACTAAGATTCTGTAGTTTAAAGCTTCCAAGTTATTAGCTGAGTAAGATGATCTTATTCTGCCAAGTTGTCGATGTGTTTCTTCAATTTTATTTCAGAACCCCAAGTATCAGAGTCCCAAGTTTCGAAGTGCTAAGAATCATTTGGACAACAGTGCCAGTCAAGATGAATTACTGCCACGGCGTGAAGGTTTGCGCCCTCGACGAGAAGGACTCCGACCTCGCCATAAGAGAAGAGTACCAAGGGAACCAATGAATTTAGAGTCTGATGATGTTCAAAGTACAGATGTGGAGGAGATTGGTATAGAGGAGACAGAAAACAGGAATGATATGGAGGATAATGAAGCTGATGGCGGTGAGGGCAAGGATGATTGTGGTGGTGAGGGTGATGGAGAGGATGAGGGTGAAGATGATGAGGAGGAAGATGGTGATGATGAAGAGGGTGAAGAACAGGATGGTAGAAGGCGATATGATCTCCGTAATCGTGCCGACGTTCGCAGGCTTTCCATTGAAGAGGGTAAACAAAGGCCCAGATCTCCTCGGAGGGTGCTTCAGCAAGGAATGGGGACTAAGGTAAACAGGGATGTTAGGAGAGGTGGATCTCGTGTTCACAAACGTCATCGTCTTGCACGAGTTGAAGACTCTGATGACTCTCTTCTTGTGGATGAATTGGATCAAGGTCCTCCTATCCCTTGGGGAAGAGGTGGGAGCCGATCTGGACCACCTTGGCTTTTTGGGGGCTTGGATGGTGCAACTGCATGGGGTTTGAATGTTGCTGCATCTGGATGGGGTAATCAAAACGATACCCTTGCTAGTCTGACTTCTGGTATTCAAACTGCTGGACCAAGCTCCAAAGGTGGGGCTGATATTCAACCTTTACAAGTTGATGAGAGCGTTAGTTTTGATGATATTGGAGGACTTTCTGAATATATTGATGCCTTGAAAGAAATGGTATTTTTCCCTTTGCTTTATCCTGACTTTTTTGCAAGTTACAATATCACCCCTCCAAGGGGAGTCTTGTTATGTGGTCCTCCTGGCACTGGGAAAACACTTATTGCAAGAGCTTTAGCTTGTGCTGCTTCAAAAGCGGGTCAAAAGGTCAGTTTTTACATGCGAAAGGGTGCTGATGTGCTTAGCAAATGGGTGGGTGAGGCTGAACGACAATTGAAACTTTTATTTGAAGAAGCTCAAAGAAATCAACCTTCTATTATTTTCTTTGATGAGATAGATGGTCTTGCTCCTGTTAGGTCTAGCAAGCAGGAGCAGATCCATAACTCCATCGTGTCAACTTTGCTTGCCTTGATGGATGGCCTCGACTCTAGGGGGCAGGTAGTCTTGATTGGAGCCACAAACAGGGTTGATGCTATAGATGGAGCCTTGCGGCGCCCTGGAAGATTTGACCGAGAATTTAACTTCCCATTGCCTGGCTGCGATGCACGTGCTGAAATTTTGGACATTCATACACGGAAATGGAAGCAACCTCCTTCAAAGGAGTTAAAGTTGGAACTTGCAGCTAGTTGTGTGGGATATTGTGGGGCTGACTTAAAGGCCTTGTGCACTGAAGCTGCCATTCGTGCATTTCGTGAAAAATATCCTCAAGTTTACACTAGTGATGACAAATTCCTGATAGATGTTGATTCAGTACTGGTGGAGAAGTATCACTTCATAGAAGCCATGTCAACAATTACTCCTGCTGCTCATAGAGGCTCCATTATACATTCTCGGCCACTGTCATCTGTTGTTGCACCATGTCTACAAAGACAGCTCCAGAAAGCCATGAGTGTTGTCTCAGATGTTTTCCCTCCTTTCACAGTTTCACTGGAATTGGTCAAGCTTTCTATGCTTTCGTATGGCTCCACAATCCCTCTTGTATATAGGCCTCGACTTTTACTATGTGGTGGTGAAGGTGTCGGACTGGTAATTATCTTTAAACTCCTCTGTGGCACCAGTTGGTAGATTTTGGAAACTCAAAACTAAGTATACTTACTGGTTTAGTTTTACAGGACCATATTGGGCCAGCTATTTTGCATGAGCTGGAAAAGTTTCCTGTTCATTCGCTTGGGCTTCCTTCTCTTCTATCTGATCCTGGTGCAAAAACTCCAGAGGAAGCACTAGTACACATATTTGGTGAAGCAAGAAGAACAACACCATCGATACTGTATCTGCCACAATTCCATCTTTGGTGGGAGAATGTTAGTAATTTTATTTATTTGATTTCTTTTCTTGCTGCTTATCTGTAAAGAAATAAATTTGGTTGGTTAGTTTCTGTAGATGCATATTGTACTTCTTTATATACAATAGAATCTTGTCTATGCAGGCACATGAGCAACTTAGAGCTGTTCTGCTGACACTGTTGGAGGAACTGCCCTCTGATTTGCCCATATTTTTATTTGGAACATCCTCATTGCAACTCCATGAACTACCTGATCGTCCTTTTTTAGTATTTCCTCCTCATAATGTGTGAGTTTTCTGAACCATGAAATTTGAGCTCCTTGTTTCTCTGTAGAGAGGGGATACATGCATAATTTTTCTCTATGATTTGCAGAAATGACTGATTAACAAATGTATTTCTTAAGTTTGCTTTGTAATTCTTTCCCAGTGCCTAATAATTAGGCAAAATATTAGCAACTTGCAGATTTTATTCTGAGTTTGAGTAAGCCTGAATTTTATGGCTCAAATTCTGCATATAAGATGTCCTGTGCTGAGATTTTACTCTGTTACATTTTCTTGGTAACAGTTTTCTTTTAACGACACCGTCCTCAGAAGATAGATCTCTATTCTTTGACCGTCTGATCAGTGCAGCCTTGTCAATACAATCTGAGGATATAACAAAGACATCTAGTCGACTGGAATCTCTTCCTGAACTTCCAAAGGCACCAAAAGTGGCTTCTGGACCAAAGGTCTCAGAATTGAAGGCAAAAGCTGAAACACAAGGACATGCACTTCGTCGTCTGCGTATGTGCCTGCGTGATGTGTGCAACCGGTAAGAAATACCTGCTTGGTATTTTTTCTTGGTATTTAAATTTATTTGGACATGTGCTATATTTGTGTTCTCATGTTTGTGCACTTGTTAAGTTTGTGGAAGAGTTTTGCCAAAAGGTACTTTGGTCTTCAAGATATTCTAATTGACAATGTTTTAGCATACCTGTCACCTATTTTATAATCTTTATTAATGTGGATACCCTAAATAATTTGGGATCTTTTCTGTCTTCAACCCTGGTATAATCTGTAATATTAGAAGTATTAGTATGCAATGAAGGTTTGGAAATTTTTCTTGTTGTGAGTTGATAAAAAACCTAGACTGACAATGAGAAGAAAATTTCTGAAGTATCTTTCTTCATTAGTGCTTTTGATTTTGGCAATTTTCAACTGAGTTGGTACCAGATTTCAAATCCCAACATTCAGAGTGCCAAATCAACAGATGGTGAAACTATAGAGTTTATAAATCCCATATACCAGCAGTTTAGTTGAGTGATCAGCTAGTGCTTTTGTTACCTTTTATTCGCAATTGAATTGTTGGGAATTCCTAAAATATTTGAAGCTGAACTAGCACTAATATGAAATGTTGTGCCCCTGTGGTGCGTATTCATTCTTGAGAATGCTTGTAACCATCATGGTGTTTCTCCTTTTACTTTCCTTTTGAATGTGTTATATGAGCTTTAGAACTTAAATGCTATTCTTGTTATGAAGAGATTTCAATTATGAATTATCTATTGCAAAGATGTCTAAAATACTGTCAATCATCATGTTCTTTTTACCCCTTATTTTAATTGTTTGACGTTTGAGATGCTTGTCTTATCTCTTAAGCACCTGAAACTCATCTTAGCATTTGTGCATACAACACTATTATTCTCTAAAGCACGTAAAGTCTGGACCAGGATTGCTACTCATTTTGAATTTGGTCCAGGATTCTGTATGATAAGCGGTTTAGTGTCTTTCATTATCCTGTCATGGATGAGGATGCACCAAATTATCGCTCGATTATCCAGAACCCCATGGACATGGCTACTTTGCTCCAGCATGTGGACAGTGGCAAGTACATGACATGTAAATCATTCATGGAGGATTTTGACCTGATTGTAACCAATGCCAAGGTGGGGACTGCAAGTTGGAATGGAGGTTCCTGTTTTTAATGTTATTTTTTGTTTCTTCTTACATTAGATATTTATCTTAATCTATCTGTTGAGTTATCTGTATTATCTTGAAGTGAAACTTATCAGAAATAGTGTCTCTACTTTAATAAAAGGAAATTACGGGGGCAACTACATTTTCTCAAGTTGAATCTATTTTGGTTCTAGAAATAAAGATGTTATTTGTCAATAAGTGAGAAAGTTACAGTTTGTAAACTAGATGATGAGAAAGACTGCACAAAAGTACTTAAACATTTGTGGTTCAACAGTCTACTCATTGGAGCACTTAATGGTTCAGCTTTGTACAAATCAGTCTTAAGTTCGTGGCTTCTCTATCTAAACACCACTTAAGGGGCTTGTCTTCTTATAATAAAATTTGCAGGCATGAATCACCCAGGCTTTCTTTCGGCATATTGACTAACTTTTTTTCTTATTGAAAAAATACAATTTTTCAAGTGGTTGAACTACATTCTTCATAATTAAGTATATAAATTTCAAATTCAGACACTCAATGTGAAAAATATACATATTTGAATTTCTTGCAAAAATTTAAATGTAATTTTTTCCCGAAAATAACTGTCCAAGTGCATCTGTATTTCTTCTGTTTTCTTTCAGCATCTTTTTCTGAGAGTGATAAACAGGTACCTATTTAATTTGTTAACAATAAGGTAGTACCCGGTGTTAGCATCCTGGGGCATAGTTTAAACTTTAAAGGGTGAATGTTTCTAGTGTAACTGGAATACAATGAATGCTTCTTAGTGGTACACAAATGAGATCTCTCGTCGTTGTTGCAGAAATATAATGGAGATGATTACAATGGAGCAAGGATTGTGAGTAGAGCTTATGAACTACGAGATGCAGTATGTCTTATATTTCAAGATTTTGTATATTTTATTCCTCAAACTTTTGTTGCTTGTCTAAAGAATGTCCCGATTTCAGGTGCATGGAATGCTATCTCAGATGGACCCAGCACTGGTTGCATTCTGTGAGAAGATGGCTGAGGAAGGAGGTCCAGTGTCTCTACCTGATGAGCTTGGGGACTCTGCTTTGCCTCAAACTCCTGTTCTTCACACTATTACCCGTGTCAGCGCCCGTCTTCGCAATGTTCAGCCTGATGTGAATCTAGATCAGAGCTATGAAGCGCTGAAAAGACCAAAAAAGCATATCGAAACTGCACAAACAGGTACTTTCTGATGATAGCCTATACTGCATGAGAATGATCAATATTTCCTCTTTTTATTCCTTCTGTTGGACCAATCTCATATGATCATTTTGGATTGGAGACTTTACACTGGGGTGATTGTGTGGGAGGGTTCCAATACCCACCCACCGAACTTTCCAATGGAAGTTAAGAAGAAATCTGAGGAGTGAACTTATTTTCTGATTTGGAATCCTTTTTAAGACCTGAATCAATTATTAATATCCTTTTCCAATTTGATGGGACCAATGTCCCTGTAGTCATCGTCATGGAAAAACTACTATCTGGAAAAAAATGTAATTGGCAAGAAAGTTTTCTTTCTTTCTTAACTCAATGGGCTTCTATACCTGCAGAAATTTTTATAGATAATTTTGCTTGGTTAATGGAGGAATATATGGCTATTACCAAATGTTGTAGGATAAGAGTAAAACATAATTATTATTTTCATATCTGAATTTATGTTTTATATTTCATGTGGTTATGCTTTGTTTTTATTGCTTCAAATTTTTGGGATTTTGCTATGAACTCAATGCTTGTGAATTTGGACTACGTGCAAATGATAGCTTCAACACCGGAGGAGGGTTTGCTGCCTCAAGATGCAGTGCTTCCTAAGTCATCTCAAGAATGTGAAGCTGATAGCTTAGATCATCAAATGCCAGACAACTTGCCTGTTGATGGTAGTCAACAGGAAAGTTCTGATCCAACCATGGAATGCACATCCCAGGATGTTATCATGTCTGATGAAGAAACACCCAGTAAAGTTGAGGCCATCAAGCAAAATTTTGTAGAGCGTACAAATGCATATGGAATTCCTCAGCTTGAAATATTATATACTCGAGTTATGAAGGGCGTTTTTGGGACGAAAGATGGTGTAAAGGGCAAAGATCTCAAGTCTTCAATTTTGGACTTTTTGTTAAAGTTTGCTGAGGATGAAACAAAATTTTAATGTAACACCATTTTTAGCAGAAATTATTCTTTTCCCTTATTTTAGTCAGTAACTTAGAAATGAAGCTCAGCAATGTGTAATACTAGGAAATTTTCTGCGGCAACTTTATCATAGCGTCTCTCATCTTTCAGTCACCTCTGTACATGCACACAATAGTGATGTGGGGAACTTTTATGTTCGAAATACATTGGATTCCTGCTTAAGTATTTTAAAAAAAAAAAGTAAAAAAAATTAAAAAAAAAATAAAAAAAAAAAAAAAAAAGAAGAAGACAAAATCCGTTTCTCTTTGCTTTCTCTCTGTGTAATCAATTGTCCATATTCTGTATGTAATGTTCTTTCTTTACTTATGTTCTTAGTTCTTTTTGGTCTTATCCCATTTCCCTTCCACCACTCAAAATTGGATGCTCACTTTTCATTTGAAGTAGAAATTATAAAAGGTTTTTTATTTGTTATTATTTGAGTGATTAATAGTTGAACTAAATGTATGAACTGAATAGGGGGCCAATTCACACGTTTTCCTCCATTAGATTTTGTGCCCTTCTAACCTCTTGGTGTCCATGGTTTTTTTTTTTTTTTGGTAAGTCTTGGTGTCCATGGTTACTTTGGCTTTGAGTTCAATCTTTTTGAGGAAATGTTTTCAAATATTTATTTTTTTAATACATAAAATGTGAATTTGAAATTTTGTTTAGAAAGAATTTAAATTCTTCCATTTGGACTAAGAGATTGTTGGTTCCCTTCTCTTAATAATAGAGGGGCCACAAACGGGTTGAGGTCCAACAAGGACAAGAAGGAATTGAGAGAAAGTTTAGTTTACCTGTATTGAGAGAATTTGATTTTGGATTATAATTGTGATATTTTGATCTCACATCATATGATTTTAGATATTTCTTATTAATTTGATATATTATATATATAATCAATTGGGGATAGAAATTGTAAAAAAAAAAATTAGACACTGAATTCAACAAGGAAAATTTATCGGTTTGGTTTTATAACTATTTATATTTTTCTGACAAAGTCTTATAATTTTTTTTTATAATTAATTAGTCCTGTAATAATTTTTTTTTTTTTACTAAAATTAGTTCTTCCGGATAAATTTTTGCCCGTTATTCCGGTGCCTAGTCGATGTGGACAAAAATTAAGGGGCATTTTCGATAATTCCAGTTTTGAAAAACGTGAGAAATGAAATGGAAGAAAATTTTTCACTCTTCTAGTCATAGGACTTCTTCTTTGAGTAAAAAAAACAAAATTTTAACTATAAATTTGGGCAAATTTTTGACTGCAAATTAATTGTGCCCAAATTTACAGTCAAAATTTTAATTTTTAACTCAAAAAAGTTGTCCTATAACTAGAGGAGTGAAAAATTTCCCTCTATTTTATTTTTCATGTTTTTTAGAACTAAAACTACCAAAAATACCCTTCAATTATTGTCCACGTCAGTTGGACACCAAAAAATTTGAAAAAAATTTGATCGAAAGAACTAATTTAAGTAAACAAAAATTATTACGCAACTAATTAAAATTAAAAAAAAAAATTATAAGACCTTGTAAAAAAAATAAAAATAATTAAAGGACTGACAAATTTTCCATTCAACAATCTTCCGCATAAATATGGTAACAAAGGCAGGAACCTCCGCTTTTACATTAATTGCATCGTCCACTGTTGGTGGACAGAAAATGAAATGTACCTTACAATTTCTCCCATCTTTTGCCCAAAAGGAAGAGAACAATAAATAACGCAAAAATGCACTAAACTGACAGCATTCATTCCAAAAGCCCACAAACAATACAAAATAAAAATAAACGACTCGATTCTTTTGTTTCATCTTCTTCTCATTTTGCTTTTGATGGTGGCCAGTTTAACGTAACGACATATATAATATATAATAATAACAATCTAGTTACACAGTTCCCGGGAAATCCCCAAACGTGAGTTCGCCGTGTCAAACAAAATCCTTAGATTTTGCTGCTGCAAATTGGCGATCACATTCAACACCGAGTTCACATTGCTTGGTGCAGCCGCCATCGCCAAACATGCCAACGAACCAGCGCTGCTGTGTATCAAACTATTCTCCACTGGCAACACCAAATCCAGCCCCTGAAAATGGAACGTAATCCGCGGTGCTACGTCTTCGTTTGTGGCCGGAAAACATGTGTCGAATGCCCCCAATGATGTAAACGGTCCTTTCACTTGTTTCCTGAACTCGTCTCTTATTGAATTGTAGATCGGTTGGACAAATCGGGTTATAACCGTACCGGAATCGATGATTGTGCCGGCACCGGTGTTTGGGTCGAATGCTAAGAGCTCCGGAGCGATTGGGACCCGAACGCGGCCCACGTTGATACCGGTGAGGTTCACGTAATATAATGACGGTCTGTGTGGATTCTTAAGAAGCGGAGTGGTTCTGATGCTCTTGGGTTGGCCTATAGGCCCAAGCTTGAGTGAGCCCGAAAAGTAATATGATTTAAAGCTTGGCAAACAGTAAGAGAATACACCCGAATAGAGTGACCCGGATTGAGAGATCAAGGACATGGAGCCCCGACCCAAGCCCAATAATCCTTGTGGTGGAATTGACCCGCCCGAAACTGCGTTGATGCATCCAAATGCATAATTTGGAATTACATCATTCCCTAATCCGAGGGAATCACGGGATAACGTGGCCGCAAAAGATGAATCGCCACCGTAGGATTGGTTAAAGAAGCACGAACTAGCGCCCGTGGTCGGACAAGAGAACCCGCGAACTTGACTGCACTCGGGGACGGAGCAGTCCAAGGACCCGTACGTAGTGGAGGTGTTGGGTGCAAACACAGCGGACGAGGAGGAGGAGGAGCAGCCATTACAGCCACTGCATGGAACCCATGCAACATCATTACTGGTATCCAAAACCATGAACATGAGCTGGCCCGGAGTCCCAATCTTGGCCCGAACCAAGTAGTTGCCTACGTTTAGTACCTGCTGTCCCGGGGCAATTGGTGCAGATGAGCCGCCCTTTCGTGAAACGAGACTTGACAAATAAGCAACCCTCTGAGGGTCCTTGGAAGCCATGTCCATGACTGTGTTGAGCCATGTCGAAGCAGGTTTATTACTAGAACTAAAAGGTGAGCATTTTCCATGGATGTTGATGACTGAGAGGTCTGATTTAGAGGAAGCACAGGGATCAAATGATGCCCTTGTGTTTGAAACTAGGAAAGCTATCAAGAATATTAATGCCAAGTCCATGGCTAAAGATTGTGTGTTTAATTCACCTGGGCTAGCTCTTGATTCAATCACAGCCCAGTAAAAGAGGATAAGAATGTGGACAGTGAGTGAGAAAACAGAGAGCAAGAGATATTATTATATATGGCTTATCGTTTGAGATATATATGAAAATCCATATATGTATATATATATACACATATGGTGAAGTAAAGGAAGGGACTCTATGCCCCTTCCTCGTACATTTTTTTATTATTTCTCCTCTCAATTACATGACACTTATTATATTTGTATAAGGTAGTCAGAGATCGATCTATGATCAAGACGACTATATGTTACATGTAATTATTATCTTTCTTGTTTTTAAATTTAAAATTTTCATGGCTTGCATGGAAAGAATTATAATGGCATTGGCAAGTAATTAAAGGAAAGAGGACAAATAAAAAAATGTTGTGGGATGTGGTTATTAATTAGGATAAAGATTATTAAAAGGCTTCAGAACACAGCACAACAATGACTGAGACTCTGTAAAACTAAGTAAAACAGTTCCAAAAGAATCTGATTGTCTTGTTGCAATAATTTTTATTTTTATTTTTTTTCTTCCTTATTCTTAAATGAGTAACCCTTTTTCTTATCCACATCACTTCAGTCTTTTTTTTTTTTTTCCTCCTTTTCTTTTTAAATTCTTCTGGCATATTAAAGATTAGATTAATGGGAAAAAGATCGTAACTTAATTAATAACAACTTTATTTATAATTTAATATATTACGAGTTGAAATTATACTTAGAAGCAAAAATTTAAAATTAAACCAAAAAAAAAAAAAAAATGGACAGGTTTTAATAAAAAGAGCTAATGACACCACTAGCGTAATTAATTACAACATTGTCATAATAATTTTTTTTTTTTAAGTTGTCTCAAACTTAGAATTTCTTAAATTATAAGCGTTATTATTATTAACTGAGTTAACTTCTCTTATCTATCATACTAGATCTTATAAATTTTATTTTCTCCTTGGAGAAAAAGAAGAAGAAGAAAGGAAATAAAAGAAGAAAAGAAGTAGTGGTGAGTAAGAATCGATGACAATTAAAATTATACCTGATGAGGAACCGTATCTCAATCCTGTTTTGGCTAGAAAATTCTCGCTTTGATCGGATTCGGGCATGGTGATTCCTCGAAAGAGAAAATTGAATATGGAGGTTGGGATGGTATTAACCTTCGATCCTGTCCCACCCCCAAATATATATATATATATATAATTTTTAATTATATATTTATAATATAAATAATATAAAATAATAATTAAAATAATTAATTATTTAAAAAAATTAAAAATAAATTATAATAAATATTTAGTAAATATTAAATTAGATACAAATTAATAAAATAATAGCTATAATATATACTTTTTTAATTATATATACCATATATACTTAAAAATAAAATCATAACTATCAGTCTATCATGATGATTATTGAATTTTTTAAAAAAATAAAATTATTTGGTAAATACTAAATTGATTACAAACTAATTAAACAATAACCATAATATTCAATTTATTAATTTTATATTTTATAAAAATAAAATTATATTAATATAGTAATTATATTTTTTTAATATGACATCTTATTTACAATATTATAAATTTATATAGCATATCATCAAGTTTTTGAATAAATATAGTATTTTTATTTTAAAAAATTCATGTAAATATTTAATATAAAATATTATATATTATATAAATAGTTATAAATGATTATATTAAATTTAGTATATAAATAAAATATAATTATTTATAAATATAAATTTTCATAACTAACCTTTTTAAAATTTTATTTTTATAAAATTCTAATTCAATAATATTTATAATTTAATTTTATATGAATTAGTGAAAAACTTCTATTTCTATGTTGAAAGATTAGAAATGTTGTTTTTTTTTTTTCTTATTTTATTTTAAAGTTTAATTTATAATTTAATTTTTTTTTAAAAAAAAAATTATATTAAAATTTTTTTAAATACTTTATGTTTTATTTTAATAAATTTATCAATTAATTTTTTTTATTAATAATTTAATTAAAATGAAAAATGAAAATTTTGATAAGAAATATAGCGATGAAAAATTTTCGCGGTGATCTCTAATTCTTGTTGGGGGACGAAGATGAGATGTAAAAACAATTACCCATGAGGAATAGAGAATATATATAGAAATCGAGGATGGAGATAGAGAAGGAGTGCCCCCAAATTTCTGCCCGTTGCCATCCCTAGTGGTGAGTGGTAAGCCTTTGTCTTCATGCAAAGGGAAACACGAGGTGCGGTCGGTCACGGGCACACAATGCTGCATAGGCTTATATACAGATAATGCTCAAGAAAACTATCTCCTTTCGGATCACGGGCAATTATATATACATATACACACACACACACATATATATATATATATATATATATATATGAAGGTATGTATGATACACATAATGGTCATTTTGCTTTTCTCATGTATGACCTATTAAAGCCAAAAATAAAAATAAAAAAACAAACACAGCTGGATCCACAAAACACAAAAAGAAAAACCATAATTAATGTCTGTGAATCTAAAATAAGAGATCTTTCTAATACTTTGATAATTTTTTTTTTTTTTCTTTTTGATAGTTGAGTATTAATTGGGGAGAAATTTACAACTTAGAAGAATATGTGGCGAGAGACTTTTAAAATTGTGATACATAATTAAAATGTAATATAAGATTATCTCTGATGAGATTTGAATTCAAGATCTCTATTTAACAGCAGCCAGGTGGAAATATCTAAAATAAAAGAAATCGTAATACTGAATTACTATTTCGTTCTCAATAAATATTTAAAATGTGTAATATATTCAGTGAAAAAAAAAAAAAAAAAAAAAAAAGTATATATCAGTTTTGAAAAAATATTAGTGGAAATTCTTTGTGAGAGAGAGATTTGCAGTTTAAGATTGAATATACTCTTCTTTGACCTATAATTGATGTTGGTGGATCATTTTCAAGAGTTCAATGAATAGTTGGATAATAATGTGAATGTCTGATCAACATCAACTTATTGTATAAATAATTATTAGATGGTGATCAATGCGAGAGAGACAAAAAAACTACAATGGTAATATATATATATATATGAATTGTTGGTACTTGGTAATCAATAATTGCAGCCTTCTCAAGTTTTGGGAGTGATCTGATCTAGTTAGTCACCAAATATACATTTAAAAAAAAAAAAAAAAAATGTTAAGAGAACTTATTTTTAAAAAATAGATATGTTCTTGCACTATTTTGAATTAATTGTGACTTAAAATAACTTTGATCTAAATGAATAAGAAATTTAATTTCTTTTAAACGATGCCTTAATTTAAACCTTATGAATGGAAAAATATGTGTTGTGAGAGCTTTTATCTCCGTATTAATGGAGATTCAAAGGAATGATAATACAAAAATTCTCATAATTTGATATTTGTATTGCATAATTGCAGTAATATTATTTAACCCAATTTGCACACTATATGTTATGTAGCTTCTTTTTTCAATTATTGTGATTATTCTCATGCTTTGTATGATTGGTGAAATGACTTTTGATAGCCAGAGGTTGAAAAGAATGTGAAAAAGTAGACAGAAAGAAAGACAAAAGTACCTTTCGCATTCAAAACTTCAATATTAACGATATAGAACTGTCCCACCATAGTCACGAGATACCTTCTGTTTATCTGGTCCTTGGGATCAGAAATTGATGATAGAATCCAAGGTCTCTTACACTGAACTATGCAGTGACTGTTATGGCCAAATAATAAAAGTACAGAAAAGGATTGCTCACATTCAAACACAAACAGCACCCCCACCACTCCCCTCAGGCTTGCATTTTAGATTTGCCCTTTTGAAACCATGTTAAAAATTAAACTTCAATTCGGATTATAAATCTTTTTGTAGAATACCTGTTTCAGCAGAGGACTAAGGGGGAGTGGGGGGTGCTCAATGGCCAATGCATTAGCTGGCATTCAACAAAGATTGAATAAAAACAAGAAAGGTTGCCAATAGCACATGGTGAATACTAAGAGAAATTAAAGCAAAGAAATCCACCGTACATTTCACACCAAAACCCTCCATAGTTACAGTGGAAGATATTCATTATCTGTCCTCAGTATATGTAAAGATTTTTTTTTTTTTTGCTTTATTCCTGTTTTCTGAGAAGAAATACAGACCCATGAATTCAATGAGCTTCAACCTCAACTGACAAAAGTACAGAATAATCTTCAACAATGTGTGTATCAACTTGCTGTAAGTGCCAAAGGACATGATAACAGGAAGAAAATTCCCAGGAGCACAAATGGCCAAATATGCACAACTAGAGTATTCTTCTGTATAAATAGTTGATTGTCAAAAGTGGGAAACAACAGCTTAAGGGAAACATGTACAGCAGGAGCTTCCACCACACAATTACAGATGCTCAACAAACACAACCAGCACTTTTATGAGGATCCCTTCACAATCATAACTGGGCATATGGCATTGTTACTGCAGTAATTACTTACACTTCCCAGAAACATCCTGCACAATACCAAGAACAATGAACTCAAAACCTGAATATAATATACCGAAAATATATTTAAATCTAGAAGGACAAGACTTTCTTCAAAGGATTAACCAGGTTTATTGACTTATTTCTTTTTCCATTTTTTTTTCCCCTTTTCTTTGATTTCCCCATTTTCTGGCATCACCCTTAACTTGAAATCTCCAAATTGCTCTTTCCTAGTAGCATGCCAGATTATGCATCTCAGATCCTCGGTCCAGAAAACTAGTGTTACCAATGTTCATATCATCTCTATGTTTATGTGAATTACATAATGAATTATAAAGGAAGTAATGCACTCCAGTTTGCACAATACATAGTAACTTCTATCTCAAGGTGCTGTTACAAATGCTTATTTTATTCAGAACTAATCTTCATTTTAGTTGTTGTAATATTATTGAGTACCACAAGGCCCTCTTTACTGAAAAAACATGTAGGAAAAGAGAAAAATTCCCAGATGCATAGAACTTAGAAATCTTGTTTCACAATATGGCTAGCATAATCCATAGGAAAGGAATACATATGACCTTAATCAGACCCTTTGAAGAAACTCCTTAAGAAACACAACTAAAAGAATGTCGGGACCTTAGTTGACACCTGAAGAATTCTAGTCAAAGAACTTGATGCTTGAAATGCCCTCAAAAAGCCAACTGCCTTGATGACTGATTACTACGACTCATATTTCTTTGATGCCATTTCATCAGCGTAGGTACAATGGAATGAAAAGGTGTTTTGCTTTATAAGTGGAGGGTAATGCTAATATTCAGATGAAGAATCCTGTTAGACTACCTAAGGTATATTTTATGATGCGAATGGAAATATGTAAAACTTTTTGGCTGCATATTAGTTAGTCGATCCAAACAGTTTCTGGTAGATTAGCAAAGAAGATTATTCAGAAAAGAAATTGCAAACCCAAGACATCATACCTCCAAGCATTGTCAAATAAGGAGTTGTGGTCATAATTTTTGTGAAATGTTCCCTACAAGTTGAAATTTTAAATCCTGTTTTCTTTTTGTTTCTCCTCTAAAGGTAAAATAGGTTTCCTCAATCTGTAAATCACTTAAAAACCAAGTTCCCATCTGACATCCTCGACCACAGAAACTTTACCAAACAAACCACCTAATGAAACTAACATTTCTATCATCTATGAAAAACAATTATGAGTAAACTACAAAAAGTAGGGGACTTCTGAGTGTCTTCATCTTTCTATCATCTGTGAAAACTGAGAAGCAATTTCTTAAAGGGGGCTAGCAGCTCTTTTATCCTATCTGCAGCCAGATCAGATCAGATAAAGATGGAGACAGAATAGAAGTTAAAGAAGGCATTCATGCCATTATAGTACATCATGTATGCATTTATTTCCATTCCCAAATCAGTTGATAAATGTATGAAACCAACCTCTTTACCCACTTAAACTTTTGAGGTGAAAATTTAAAATGGTATAAATCTAACCCCTCTCGACCAGACTAATTTTAACTGAGAGGTGACACTGGTTACCTTACAACAGTAGGACTAAGGAGGGACGCTCAATTCACAATGAATTACAACATTCAAACCTGATGTACTCTTGTTAATGCTATATCAGAGTCAGAGGTTTATGAACAGTCGTATTGGGCTGAAAATTTTAGACTGCTCAAATTCTTAAGCAACTGTGATTTTAGCATAGTAAATAAAACATTGCTTATAAAATGATGAAAGAGAAAAAGATAAATATACCACCAATTCCATAGGAAAAAGAAAACATGCTACCATTTCTATAGTGAGCAATACTAATTTAGGTTATAATTTTAACAGCACTATTGTTGCAGCCATTTAAGTTGCCCTCTTTGCATCATACTGTTGTAATTTTCATGTGCATCACTCTCACCAACCGTATCAAGTCAGCAGTGTAGGACAAGTCACATTAAAAAGAATTTTCCCTTAATTGGCTTGGCCGCCTTTATAAATTCATGATAACTCCAATCTTTAAATATCATCATTTCATAAAACAGGAATTAAGAGCACAACTACCATCTTAATGACTTATTTCTCTTAGAAGAATTTTACCTTTTAATGGGACCAAAAGCACGGGAACCCATAACCAGCAGATCAGCATGCAGTTCCTCAACAACCTCACAAATTTTCTCCTTTGGATCGCCAACAACTACCTGAGTTTTAACTTTTACCTGTTTCATAGGATGATTGGAAAGATAAATAAATACATAATTTTCACTCCCAATCAAGAAAACTAAACTTCCTTGTTTCCACCATGTTTTTCTACTTTCCTGAATTATTATTATTATTATTATTATTAGAAAGAAAAATAAAAAACACAGTAGCCTAATGGCAAGGAACTTTCAATAAGAACGAGAATATCTTCATAACATGATCGAAAAGAATCATTTTTTAAGAAACAAACAAAATAAATTAAAAACCCTAACATTTTTCTGAGCACAAATCTGAAGAGCATGGTCCAAAATCGCCTTAGTAATTCTTCCTTGATGCGCTTCAATAGCAGCAGTAAAAGCAGGCACCTCAAATTCACCTGTAAACCAACGTCAAATTAACTTGAGCCAAATAATTAATTAATCATTAACACTATTCTTCTTCCCCGACTTCCTAAAGGAAACAAATGGTTGAATTTCTTAACTGGGACCGCCGAAGGGGATTGCACCGGGATTAAGGCCAGCAGCGATTGTTGGTGGAGACTGAACATGAAGGGCGATGAAAGAGTTCTCTTCTCCGGACTCGCCAGTCGTCGATGATCGGAGCTTGAGATTATCGAGAGCCCATTTCAAACCGTTCATGCTCTCTTCACTCCCATCAACGGCAACAATCACACACCTCAAGGTTGCAGTCATCGTGACACGAAACGATTTCGTAAGCACAACAGTATGAATACTGTACGTAGAACCTTTTTCCGATCAATGGAGATAATAAAGATAATCTCGGAGACTATGATGGTTTTTCTTGTACAAGGATTTTTTTTTACCATCAGATGGTACAGCTGAGCTAGTGGTGACGGCGACGGGAGGTGGCCAAAAAGGTTAAAATAGGTAGTGAAATTTCACTTCTCAGATGGCTCAGTCAGATCCGTTAATATTTCACCGCGAAAATAATGGCAAACAGTGGACGCGGCAATCGGACATGCGCGCTCTCAGTTTAACTAAATTAATATATATATATATATATATATTATATTATTATATTTACGGAGTACCCCTTCAAATTTGGATAATTAAAAATATGACACATGACAAAATGACTTAACTTAATCGATTGATAAGTAAGTAAGCTTACAATTTAAGAGATATAAATTCGAGTTATATTATATATAAAAAAATCTTAAAATTTTCAATATATATATAAATAGAGGTATACGGGGGCACACCACTAAAAAAAAAATTATTATTATTATTTTAAATTTTAAGATTTTGTAACCTTATAACCTTTCGAATGATAAGCATAATTAATATTAATTAAGTTAAGTTATCTTGTCTAATTAAATTAAAAATATAATTTTTTATTTATTTGTTTAAAAAAAAAAATTAACCACAAATAAGTCGCAAATTACATATAAATTTATTTTTAAAAGGAAAACATGTTGGAAAAGAATATTCAAAAACCATAGATATCTTGAAAAGTGTTTAAGAATTTTATTTATAATAGAAAATACACGAAAAATTGGATATTTTAGTTTCCATATTATTTTGGTTTGGAAGAATTAGTCCTATATTTTTTCTTTAACTTTTTTAATCCCTAAATTAAAATTAATTAGAAAAATAAGTTCTTCTAGATATATTTTTGCTTATTTTTGATGCCAAAATTCATGCAATTTATAAGTATGCTATTAAATAAGAGTATTTTTACCAATTTTAAAAAATGTATACATACAAATTATATGACTTTTAGCATCGAAAATAAGTAAAAATATGGTCAAAAGGACTTATCTATCCAATCAATATTAATTTGGGACTAAAAAAGTTTTAAAAAAAAATATATAAAGACTAATTTTTCCAAAAAATATAAAATAGAGACTAAAATGTCCAATTTTCCGAAAATATACTTACATATATATATATATAGATATTATTGTTGTTGTATGAAATTGAATCTTTCACTTCCAACTTTAGACTTTGATTTGAAGAAAATTATTTCACTCTTTTTGACTCTAATATAATTTTTTTTTTCTTGCATACAAATATGGGAAAAAAAATCAAATACAGTTAAACGTCTCCTCTTGCACTATGAATTATATAAACACAAATGTATCTAATATTATAATTTTATCGATAATTAAAAAAAAAAACTTGAATATTAATAAATAGTGATATATATATATATATATATAGGTACATATTTTTCTAGTCTATAATATGTAATAAAGAACAAAAATCTTACATAGAACATAATATTTGGAGAAATTAATAATATAAACATGATGTATAATTAAAATTTATTTTTAAATATGTTTATACTAAGTGACGAATATTCAATTTTAAACATTGAAAATATATATATATATATATATAAATATTTAACTTGACATTTTTACGAGTGCAATTTAAAAATTTCCTCAAAAATCAAAGAAAATGTTCCAAAAAAAAAAAAAAAAAAAAAAAAAAAAATTGCTCAATTCCCCCACCTAAGAATGGTTTAACAATAAAAACATGGAAAGGGACATTATCTTGGCATGGTACTTCACGTCTTCAAAAGCCTTTACTTGTACCGGTGAGGCAAGAAATCATACAAGAAGTTAACTCTTTTTTTTCTTTTTTTTTTTAAGTGAAATTTTATTAATAAAAAAACATATTACACATAAATAAATAAATTTTTTTTTTTTTTTATGGTAACAGAATATACATTCAACTAAAAAAAGTTGGAAGACAAACATATATATATATTCAATTTAAAAAATATGAGTGAGTCAAATAAAACACAAAATACAAAATTCACTCAAAATAACAACAAAAACATTCTAACTATTTCAGGAGAACTCGACTTTATCTTCCTCCTCCAACAACAACCTAAGTGATCTTGACACATAAAAAATTTTAGAGGAAGTCTAAGAAAAAGGTAAAAATCGAGTAAAGGGTCTAGATATGAATTAGGTTTAAAAATAAATTCTTTTAAAAGAAGAAAAAAAGACTTAATATCTAAAGATCAAGTAAGATTCTTATATTTAAAAAGTAAAAAATGACAAAAGATAAAACTAGAAAAATAATAGAATGATACACAAAAGAACACACAAAAGCATAAATATAGAAAATGAGTAAAAAAAAAAAAAAGAAAATGAATCTTCGACCAAGAGAGAAGAAGAAGAAAAAGAGAGCAGCGACTGGTGAGGAGGAGGAGAAAAGAGACTGAAAGTAGGGCTTAAAAAGTTAACTCATTCACCAACTCAATGTTTTTCCAATAAAGCCCTTTTCTAAAAAAAATAATATTTACCAATTTTATTTTATTTTATTTTTAATCATTTTGGAGTGAAATATTAGAGTAAAGAAAGGAAAAATTAAAAATTTAAAAATATATATATAATACAAAATAACTAATATATTTTTAAAAAATTATTTAATAATTTATTGAAAAACTTTGAAGCTAAATGTATTCACATGAAGTTAATAAAAAAGTCAAGTTGTACCATAACCTAACCTATTGCATGTCTCCTAAGTGTGGCACAAACCTCACATGTCTTCTCACAAAATTGTAAGCAGCAACAATTCATTAATGTTGTATTTGGAAGGTGATGTTTTTTAGAATAATATTTATTTATTTATTTTTATTTTAAGTAAAATATATTTTTAAATAAGTGAAATTTAATTTTTTCATTATAGAAAATTAAATCTTTATAAATATAATAATAATATAATTATTAAATTATTGGTAAAATAATTGATATAATTATATTGTAAATATAAAAAATATATATATACTACAATTAAAATTAAAATTTAGTCAATTAATAATCACACTTAATTATCCAATATATCCTATACCAGTCACCATCACATGTTTTACTTTTTTCAATCTTAAAGTTTAGCCCATTAACTTTTGACATATATTATAAGTTGTCCAAATACAATTAATTTTTAAACTCAATTTAAATGTCAAAACTAAAAAATAATAAATATTCAGATACAGTCCGAATAATTTATATATTAATATTATCATTTTTATTAAAACTACTTTAATTTAATGCAAAAAGATAAAAAATTATTTAAAAAAAGAAGTTCAATTAATCAATTTAATTCAATTATAATTTAATATTATTAAAATTTTAATTTAACCAATCCAACATCAGTAAAATACTAAAATAAAATTCACAATAGCATTATTAAATGTGTGAATTGTATGCTTTTCCAGACATCCAAAATGTGACACCATCCAAAAGAGCAAATGAAAAGACCTAATTGCATCATTGCATGTACTATTTTTTAAAAGACTTTTCAATTGTACAAAAAATGTATATAAATACTTGAAGGAAAAATAAATAAATAATAATAATAATAATAATAAGTAATGCAAGTGGCCCTTTAGATGGACCATTAGCCAAATTGCAACATTTTTTCTTTTTTCCCATCACCAATATTATTATGCACTTTTTTTCTTTCCTTTTGGAACAACTACTACTAGTCCTATATATATATATATATATATATTTTCCTATTTCCATCACCAATATTATTATGCACTTTTTTCTTTCCTTGTGGAACAACTATTACTAGTCATATAATATTGTCCATAGACTATATCATAGGTCATGTAGAAAAAAACAATGGTCCTCCATCAACCTTAAAAGTCATCATAGAAAACAAAATCTCATTCTACCTCACTTTTTTTTTTTTTTGGAAAAAAGTGGTCATCTTTTCCATGATCTCTTTCTTTGAAAAGTACATATATATATACATAGATATGTGTGTGTATACCTATTGCCTCTTGATTGATTGGTTAGTACTCCAAATTTGTAGAATCTTCACAAATAATTTGTTGTAGGAAGGAAGATAGGTAAGATAATTCCACATATTCATCATTTAACTTACATACATTTTTACCAATTACATCTTTTAATTATAAGATTACAAAAAAAGGGGAAAAAAAAAGTCATTAAAATATATCTAAGAAAGAATGGTGAATTTAGCCCCAAACATTTGCTTCATTTTCATACTTGGTCCCAAACTTTTTTTTTTTTTTTTTTTTTTTTTTTTTTTTGTAGATTAAGTCACAAAATTTTAAAAGCGTGT
>JAXGGT010000004.1:7647400-7672496 GCA_035583425.1 Marsdenia floribunda | reverse complement strand
ATATATATTGTTTATTCACTAACTATTTTAAGATCAAATTAATTATAAATTAAGTAGAATTAATTTTTTTTTTTAAAAAAAAATTCATCCAACACTTATCTATCTATTCATAATATTCAAATTTAAATTATTCAAAACTTTATAATTAAAGGATATATATATATATTCAATAACTATTTTGAAATTCAATTACTTTTGAATTAAATTACATTAATTTTTTTTCTTAATTTTTTTTTTTTCTATTCATAATATTTGAATTTGAATTCTGATTTGGTAATATATAATTATATATTTTATTTATAAAAAAAGGTAGAGGAGAAAAATACCCAAACATTGGAGTGTGAACCAAAGTTGCGGTGTGCATGGGAAAGGCATATAGACGGCAAAAAGAACAAAATCCGCACCGCCCACGCGCAAATGCAACCCTCCTAAGTTCCTAACCTAAACCGCGAGTGACCCCCACGCCCCACAAAAAATAGGAAAAGAAAAAAAACCGGTCCACGTGGTGGTCGGAATATTTCGATGAACCAAGAATTCACGCTTCCCAAGATACCCCCGCACCGGTAGAGGAAAAACAAAATTCCTTTCCTCCGTATCCATCATCCCTCTCTCTTTCTCTCTCTTCAACACCCTCCCCTGTAAAAATTATTATTTGAATATTTACCCCCCTACAAAAAGAAAAACACAAAACCACGTACAGTACTTAACCGAGTATTCCACTTTTGGTACAGTTATTTTTTTATTTTTTCTTTTGGCCGTAGCTTTCTTTCTTTCTTTCTCTCTCTATATCTCATTTGCCCTTAAATCTCGATCTCGAATTTGTATTCTCTTTCTCTCTCTTTCTCTCTGTCTCTGTCTGTGACTTTATTGCTTTCCCAAACGGCACTCACCTTCTTCAGGCAACTTATAGATACAGATTTTTTTTTTTTTTTTGTATGGAGGAATAATATTTTTATTGGTGTAATATTTGGTGGAAGATACAGTTAAAGATTCTTGGAGTTATCGCTATTGGGGGGGGGATTATTGGAGTGATTTGGTGGTTGTTAATGGGGAGGATTATTTTGTGGATTTGATTTGCTTGCATGCCAAGGATAGGAAATTGGGGTTGCGGGAATTTTAATTTTGATTTGATGAGTGTGGGAAAATTAGGGTTTGGATGTGATCTAAAGGGGTCTTTGTTGTACTTGTTCTTGTTGTTCTTTTTTGTTTGTATATTTGTGTAAATGCTTGTAGGAGGGGATCTAGGGTTTTTAGTGAGAGTAGTGTTTACTGGGTTGGTGGTGATATGTGCCGCGGTTGTTTGGTTTGTCGTCGACCGGAAATGGCGGCGGTCGGTGGCCAGGAGGGAAGAGATCAAGCGGCTCTTGGTGTTGGCTTCGGAGGAGACGGCTAGGGCGGAGCTTGAAGCTGCTGGAGTACATGGATATGCTGGGTTTGGCTATGAGCCAACCGTGGAGAAGAAGGTGGAGGCAGAGCCTGAGGTAGCTGATTTTCAGGTTGAGGTAAGGCCGCCGGTGGAAGTGGATGTGCCGACACCGGAATCTGCAACAAAGGTGCCGCCGATGCGAATACAGTACCAATGTGAGGTGTGTTTTTCCCCTACCACCACTCGGTGCAAGCAGTGTAAAGCCGTACATTACTGGTACGTTTGTCCGAACCCTTCCTATTTCCTAAAATTTCTTTTCTTCTCTCTTTTCTCTTTTACTTCTCTCTCCATTGGATGTACCTGTTGGGGGGGGGGGGGAATTGAAACATTTTATGACTCTTCATGGGAGAAAGTGATCTTTTCTTGTTGGAATTTCCTCCTTAAATAGCACGAGGACTAAGTTTGATGAATATTGTTTTTTAAGTCAGTAGTTAAAGGGAATGATAACATTTGCTCCAGATTGTTCACTATAAGATTTGACTCTTTGCCTTGGATTCAATTTGAAACAAAAAAAAAAAAAAAAAAACTGGAATGAAGAATGATTAATTACGTCGTTAGAGAGAAATTCTGGGAGTAGTTGTGAATTATGGATGGAATTAGTAAGTTAATGAACAGATTTTGTTGTTGTAGATTATTTATTTGTTTTATGTTGTTTTAGATGGTATTGAATTGCTTCAGTTTGTTTTCAGCACAAATTCATTGGACTAGATTAATCCTGTGGGTATCTTGTTTGTCAAATTTAAGGTTTATGACCGAGATTCACAATTCTGTTGTGTTCAATTGCTAGAGGGTTTACTGCTAAGATTGTTAGTCTTCAAAGGGAAATCAGAAAGGCTTAATGTGGAAGGCAATTGGCAAAATAGTTGATTCATGAATTCCTACGTCAAATTAATTTCCCTGCTTCAATAGATGAAAGCAATCTTGTGAAAGGATTTTGAAGTTTCTGTATGTTTTTTGGAATAATCTTGTAAAGTAGTTCTAAAAATTAATGTAAGATTTCTACTTCCAATAGCAAAGCAAAAATTGATTTTGAAAAAGCGTTCTCTGTGTAACTTCTTTCGGAACATATTTATCAAAATTTTAAGCTAAAATAATGGCTAAATGCAATTGAGAAAAACTGAAAAATGCATGTAGCTACAGGTTTTCTTTTAACTGGCTAGAAGCTACATATTTCAAGAATTGAGACCGAGTCCTTAATTAGATCTTCATATCCATGCCTCTTAAGGTGTTTCATGTATGTTCAGTCCATATATAACAAAGTGAAGCCACAAAAGAGGAGCATTAATAGCTATGGTATGAACTGAGCTGTAGACATAAAGAGCAAGTTCCTAAAAAAAAAAAAAAAAAAAAAAAAAACCAGATCTAATTGGTTATTTTCCTGGTGACACTAAATAGTGGTGTGAATAGTATTCGGAAATAAGCTGCTTGATGGTGGTGTGATCTCTAAGCTAGTTGAAGAAGTTCTTATTTACTCGTGGAAAGCAATATCCTAAACATATTAAAAGAATTCCATAGAATGTCCTAAAGTGGAGGTTAGACCCGGACTTGAAACCTACTATTTTATTCTACTATTTTATTCTTGAAGAAAGGTGCAATTTCTAATGTAAAATTTATTTTTTAGCTTTAAATACTCATCCATGGTTTTGTTAACCTTCTACTCGTAGGTTTTTTATCTCTTTCTGTTTCTGGGAGGTAAGGGTCATTGCAATAAGTACTACAAGGGTAAATCTATATAGATGCACTTTTGTCAACTGTCAACAAAAAGATGCAAAAGAATTGGAAGGGGGGGGGGGACTATATATCTGCGAATTCTTATTCTTGAGTCATTATGGTTTATGAGAGTTGTATGAACAAGATAAAGATTAAGTAAGATGGCTTGGAATTTCTACTTAGTGGATCAATCATTTGCAACACGAAATATGTATGTTATTTTAATCTTCCGTAAGCAATGCTGTGCCTTGTACTCTTGTTTGTTTCATAGTCTTGAACCATGTTCCAGTGTAATGTTTTATGGTTATACGGTATGGGCATTTTATAGCTTCTTGTTCTAGTTAAAGTTTCTTTTAAACGTTTGCATCATCGCAGAGCAAGATTGAGCATTCTCAGCTGGATGGTGAATTTGTAGTATATTTGCAACATACATTTGAAGATCTGTTCTTAAATTCCTCATTAGATAAAGATGAACAGTAATTCTTAAAAGGTTAGAATACATTCTGAGCATTAGCAATGCACAGCATATGTTATTCTGCTTCTGCAGTAGGATTTTTTTGTTTGTGGCAATGGCAAGATGTTGGTAAACTCCATCAGAGAGAGAGTGTAGCCTGTCATTCCATCATAGGACTGTGAATGATCGTGTATGGATAGAAAAATTTGATGCTTTGAGTGGCTGTATTTGTTGTACACTTTGTTGAATCAGGTTGTCTGGGATTCCTTTTGAATGCATACCAGGTATCCATTTGAGTTCACTATTTCGTGTTTCTTTCTAGTATTATTTGGTTGTTGTTTTTGAACTTCATGAAGTGCAATCTGCTTTTGTTTTGTTTCTCCTGAAAAGTAGTTAGAGGAGATTTTCTTATACAGTTTATTGCCATCCCTAAGGATTTTTCTTCTTGTCTTTGAAGTCATGAACTTCTTACTCAATAGTTTGCTGATCCATTTCTGTTTCTTGTATGATGCAAAGATAGACTTATTTTGCATTTTTGTGTTTTTGTAGATCCACCCTTTTATCAGTTTCAATATTTATTGTGCTTCAGTGTAGTTGTGTTCTTTAATATTCTCAGAATTGATTTATATTCAACCTTTTATGTCTCAGCTCTGGTAAGTGCCAAATCATTCACTGGAGACAAGGTCACAAGGATGAATGTCGTCCATTTGCTGCCTCTGAACAAATTGATGATGTGGGAGAGTCTTCTCATCGGTATATATTGAAGCCAGTAGAAAATAAAAGCTACAATGGAGGTATTGAGATTGAAGGGAGACATGATGCTATGAAAGTTGAAGTACCCTCTGGAATGCATGGATTTCCTGATTTTTGTGTTTCCAAATTACATAATCGAAAGGATGATGTTGAAGTAGACCATCTTACACATGAAAAGAAACCAGCTTCAAATAGGATTGTATCTGCATCAATCTCTAACAGACACTCTGGAACGATTGCATCAGAGACTGACACCGTGAGTATGGATCAAGCTAAGCCTTCATTTCTGCCAGAGTCATCTGTTCTAGTTGATGCGGCAGACAATACTCCTGCTCGACAAAAGGGTAACACAGCCAATAACATCCCTGTTCATGTGGATGGTCGTGGGTCATCAACATCGTCAAGTTCCAGTGTTGATGGAAGCAATGAATCTTCTTTCTCTGAGCCCTCAACACCTTCATCTGGATTTTGGGAAGGAACAATCAAGCTTAGGAGTGCCAGAGATGCTGTTTGTGATACTTCTCGTTCTTGTTCAGATGAGTCAAGTGATATTGATGTTTTCTCAGAAACTTTTTCGTGTTGTTCCTCTGAAATGTCCAGAACTGTTCCTCGTAGTTTGGATATCCCAGGTTCTGAAACCAAAAAAGTGTTATCAGATAGTCATCCTCCTATTCCTGATATTCATACACCAAGTATTTCCCTGGCTTCATCAGTTGGAGTCAACAGAGAAGATGTGATTGCTCAAAGATCATCATTGAGCTCAGAAAAATCTGATCATCTTGATTTTGGTAATTATAACTCTAGAAAATCATTGAAGTCCAGGGAAACAAAGGAACCTGCAATTGTTGGTAAGGGCAGTAGTGTTTCTTCCCTTAGCCATGAAAAGTCAAAAAGTCAAGTTCAAGGAAAAAGCGGTGTCTCCCAGGAGAAAAAATCAGTGGAACTTAATTGTTTGTCATCTGAAGCTTCTGATGAGCACTTGTCTTCTGGCTACAGGAAGCATGCAGTTCAGTCTGCGAAGCCTGTAGAAATCAACACCCATTTGTCTTCTACATGTTCTTCAGATTTCCTTACTCATTCTCAGAATGTTAAGATTAGCTCAAAAGCTTCTGTATGGAAAGTGGTTGACCAAATCAAATCTTCAAAGTTTGGGCTGCTCAATTCTTTAGGAGTTGCGAGTGATAGTGTTGGAAGATACAGCAACAAGGTATCACTTCCAGATTCTGTTTGTTGGCATGGACTGTTTTAGCTTTATCACAGAACAGTGTGCTAAACAATGTTTCTTAAACAGGGTCTATTTCCCTATGAGTTGTTCGTGAAGCTATATAATTGGAATAAGGTTGAATTACATCCCTGTGGACTCATGAACTGTGGGAATAGGTAAGCTTTAGTGGTGATGCCTTAATACTTACAAGTGAATATTATAGCTAACTTTATCCATTTTTCCTATGTTGATTATGATTTCTGTAAGTCTATTTGCATTTTTTGACACATTGATGTTATACTGTCTTGATCTCTTGGATGTTGCACATGAGTTATTGAATTGAGTTTTGTATCTTGAGCGTATTCACCTTTGTTATTTTAACTGAAACAATTTTTGTTGTGTTCTAAGTTGATTTCTGAAGATGAAACTAAGTCTTTGTTTGTTAGCTTGCCAACTATTAATTTTTACCTTTATCTAGAAACTTTTGACAAGCTTTTCCTTGAATATATCATTCTGATGTCCCAATTTTTTTTGGCTGGGGTGTCGGAGGGAGGGCTCCAGTTAGAATGTTCTAAAGTGTAACTACAGATATATTAGCTGCATGATAGTTAGTTATAATGAACTCGTTAGCTTCTGAAATTAAAATTCCTCATGGGCCTGTGTTCTCTTTTGGTGGCCTGATTTTCTTTTTGCCTAATAAATTTACCATCATGTCATTTGTATACATAATCTGATATTCCTTTTTTTCCTTTTTTATTGCTCGACTGATTCTACATGAATGTATCTTTTTGTTTGTGATTTTACTTCTATATATCCTGTTATAGTGCATACTTATCCATTATTTGTTGGTATTAATTTGATTTTGGACTTTCTGCAGCTGTTATGCTAATGTGGTTCTTCAGTGCTTGGCATTTACCCCTCCTCTTACTGCTTATTTTCTCCAAGGACTCCACTCCAAAGCATGTATGTTAGGTTACAGCAACTCTCGTTTCAGTTGTGAAGTACTGTTTTACCACGTGCCATTTATTAAATTGATGTTCTTGTATGTCAGGCAAAAGAAGAGACTGGTGCTTCATTTGTGAATTTGAAGGTCTTGTTCTGAAGGCACAAGAAGGGAATTCTCCTATCTCTCCAAGCAGGATAATAACCAAATTACAAAATATAGGGTCTCATCTTGGTAGCGGAAGAGAGGAAGATGCACATGAATTTCTTCGGTAAGTTAGGTTGTTTGTAAGAGTGTGTTTTAGTGGAGTGAACTACTTTTTTGGCTTCCAATTAATCAATTATGCAACTGCAAGCTGATAGCATTGTGAAACTACAGGTGTGTGATTGATACCATGCAAGGCATTTACCTGAAGGATGCTGGTGTTAGCTCTCCAGGTTCTTTTGAAGAAGAAACAACCCTGATAGGACTTACTTTTGGGGGTTACTTGCGATCAAAGGTAATGTATAGTTTTCCAGAGAAGTCAAAGGTTTGTAGCTTTGTTCTGTTGGGAAGAAGCGATGTCGATCTTGAGTTAGCAATTCTTAATTCTAATTGCAGATAGAATGCATGAGGTGTGGAGGTAAATCTGAACGACATGAAAAAATGTTGGATCTTACTGTGGAGATAGGAGGAGATATAAGCACATTAGAAGAAGCTTTACGACAGTTCACACATACAGAGACATTGGATGGTGAAAACAAATACAACTGTAGCAGGTTGGTTCATTCTGTTTGTCTTATGCATTCATTTTCTGTTGGAATGCTACTTGCTATGTTAGAGATAGTTCCTCTTACATTTTATGTTTGGCTGCAAGAGGAATGCAGTTTTCTTGTATTTATTAATCCTTTTGTCTTATAATTTATATATAGGCTTTACATTATGCTCTTGTACGTAAGGTGTGCCTTTCTCAACTTAATAGCCTTATCGTTGGCCTTTAACAAGGCTTTTCTCTCAGTACAATTATGTGGCAATAATTTAGCTGCAAATTTCCATTTTTTTGTTGAAAAAAATTACTTATATGGGTTTCTGTTGCATCAAGTAGTCCATCCATTGCCTGGTAAACATCAATCTGCAAATTATGCTTAGATAATGAATGTTTCTGATTGTTTGGTGGGTGATAGCTGTGTCTGATGTGTTTGGGTGTCTGTATTCTTCTAATGCTGATTGTTCTTTCTATTGTGTCAGTGCTGTTTTGTTGATGAGCCCGTAAAGATTCTTGTATTGTTCTGTTCTATGAATATCCAGGATGGTTAATGTTCTTCATTTTGTTTAGATATTAGGAAGTGCATGAGATTTCAACTGATATCATGTTGTCTTCTATCAGATGCAAATCCTATGAGAAGGCCAGGAAGAAGTTGAGAGTGCTTGAGGCCCCTAATGTTCTAACTATTGCATTGAAGAGGTTTCAGGTAATTTTTACAGTGGTGGATGTTGTTTAATCTTTTTATATAACCTTGACTGTTATTAAATCGTACTTCTGTATGGTTCTGCAGTCTGGTAAATTTGGGAAGCTGAACAAGACAATCAAGTTCCCTGAGATTCTAGATCTGGCCCCTTATATGAGTGGGACAAGTGACAAGTCACCAGTATACCGTCTTTTTGGAGTAGTAGTTCATTTGGACATTATGAATGCTGCATTTTCTGGTCACTATGTTTGTTATGTTAAGAATGTTCAGAGCAAGTGGTTCAAAACTGACGACAGCTCGGTATGTATAATTGGTCTTCTTCAATTGATGTAAACCTTCCATTCCCTGTGGGTATTCTTAAAAAAATAAAAAGGAAAAGAAAAAGGGGGATCAGTTATTCTCTCTTGCCTGATTTTATGGACCTGCGACTCTTTTGTGAATTCTTGAAGTTGTGAGTATGTATTGTTGATCTGGATAGTACATATGGGGATAACCTTATCTTTGATATTTGAATCCTTGTTTCATGTTTTACACAAAATTGTTTCTTGAAGACTCGGCCATGTGATTGGCAACTCAGTTAAGCCTGGAAACACAAGTGGATAATTTTTTGGTTATGCTTACTGGTTGGCTATTTAAATTTGCAAAATTTTGGTAGTTTGAATGGGCATAAAACATTTTGTACTTAAGCAGTAAGGACAAACAATGCAGGTTTGATGATGTTGTAGTTTCTGGTTTGCCTCATTTTATATCATTAGTCATTCTGTGCGTAAGCGAGTGATAAACTAATTCTAGTGTGGAACTGAAAGTTGAATACCTGATTATTTTGTATTGTTGTCTTTTAATTCTCGTCTGACTCTTTTGCATGCATTTAGGTGAAAGCCGTGGAACTCGATAGGGTCTTGACAAAGGGTGCGTACATGCTTCTTTATGCAAGGTAAAAATCTGGATCTTTACTTCTCAGTTAAAGGTGTATGGGCTCTTTTGTTCTATCCCGAATTCAACTGTATGTATTATCTTGTAGGTGCTCACCACGAGCCCCTAGGTCGCTAAGGAGTTCACTAAATCTTCATGAAATGAGGAAAACAAAGCAGATGGATTGTAAGCCAAGATACAGTTATAGGGGTACATGGGATGTACCTGTAAGGGATCCAACAAATCCAAACTACCCAAGTTTCCAACCAATTCGGACAATTTCAGAAGAAGACTCATTCAGTGACAATTCGTTCTTCTCTGAGGAGGATCATTCGATAAGTACAGACAGCAGCAATAGGGACTCAACTAGCACAGATGACTATTTTGATCAGATATTTGGGGATATGGGAGTCTGTTGGAATAGTAATAGCTCTTGGAGGAACTCTTCGGATTCTGATACATCATCATCCTCATCATCTCCATCTCCTATGTACTCGAGGCATTCTGACTCTGAGGGTGGCGGCAATGCTGCTGGAGATTCAGGAAGGAGTAGAAGCAGTCCTTTTTTGTGTCCTGACTCAACTAAACACTGTAGAAAATTAGATTGTAGTTGTAGTTGTAGGGAGTCTGGCTCCAGTAAATTAGGACGGGTTATTAACCCTTTTGACAATTTAAAATCTAGTGTATCCTGTAGAAACCGATGAGGCAAAAAAAATAAAAAAGTTGTCTTCGGATGAAGGTTTTGAGTTAGGGGGCGGCTAAATAAAGGATATAAGGAGGGGCAGGGTTGTGGGGCTAGGGAGTGGCTACATGTATGTATTTATACAGTTGGTGGCCATCATTTTGTCACTCTCTTCCCCTTATATAAATATATATATATATATATATAAAGAGGAGCCATATGAAAGTGTTGTGACATGAAGAAGGATCTGTGTTGTTAAAAATGAGTGTACAGGAGAGGTGGGAGTATTGGACCTCCGATTTAGCAGTGTCCTTGAATGAACGAAAAGACATGACTGTATCAAAATGCATCATTCTCATCTTGAAAATTTTTAAAAAGGAATATTTTTGGCTACAAGCTTCTGTCAAAATAAAAATCGTCACTCCCTCCTTCAAAGTGTACGAAACCACCCTTGGGTTTATTATATCTATTGAGAGAGTTCGAATTTCTGTCTAATCCTCTAAATTATCTCTCCCCCTCTCCGTGTTGACACAGTAACAGAGCTTACTTTCAAAATTTCAAAGACGGTATGAAATTCCATAAAAGCCCTCACCCATTTCTGACTAGGCGACTAAGAGGATGCCGCGCACCCACTACAGTAAATAAATTCAGATTCAGAAGCAGCATAAGCGTGTGGACTGGATTAACTAGTTAACTATTTTGGTTGTCCCATCCCCAATTATTTAACTTTGCACTTTCCTCTTTCCCTCTTTTTTTTTTTTTTTTTTTTTTTTAAAAAAAAAACTTATATACTTTTGGACATTTATTATAGAAAATAAAAAATAAAATAAATTGTATATTTAAATAATAATAATTAAAATACTTCAAACTTGACTATATAATTGGCAGAAAAAAAAAAAAAAAAACAGTTTTACATTCAAAAAAATTAAAATATATATATATATATATATATATAAAGCAATTAATAGTAATTTTGCTTATGGTTTTAAAAATTTGAGACTTTTCTAACTGATTTAAATTTATGATTTCTTAAATTATAAATATAAATACTAATTGAATTAAGTTATCGTATTAAATGACAATCTCAACTATTTCTTTCTTCTTTCTTTTTTTTTTTTTTTTTTAAATTTAAGGTATTTTTGCTTCAGTCATGTCTCAAACTCATGACATATCGAATTATAAGTGAGATTGCTACTAATTGAGTTATACCTTCTTGACATGACAATATCAACTTTAAAGAGGCGTTCATAAAATTAATAATAAAAATAATTTAAAGATAAAAAAAAAAAGAAAAAAAGAAAGGCCCACCAAAAACCTAACTGAAGGATGGAATGGGCCGACAATGACAATTGCCCCCCAAATTCACATGGCTGTCTCTCCCTCTTATTATTATTATTAGTACATTAAATTTTTCCGTGGAGAAAGTATGGGCAACCATTGACAAGTACATTTTTCTTATTTCGGTATCCCTATTTGGCTTATTAAGTATAGATTTAAATTCGAATCTTATTAAAGGTGACCTTGTGCTAAATTTCAATTGGTGGTCTCCCCCATAGATCTCTAAAGAATTAGTAGATAAAGATATTGAATTACAATATATATATATATATATATATATATGGACAACCAATAGTAAACTCGAATAATAAAAAATAGTGAATTCGAGTGATATTACAAACAAAAAGTTTCAAAATTGAGAAAGAAAGAAAGAAAGAAAAAAAGTACAATAATGCTGTCTATCCCTTACTTTCCAAAATTCTGGTTTATTTATTTATTTTAATTTGCCAAAAATAGATTAATATTGAAGATCTTCAAAATATTTAAATGTGACTGTGTCCTACCAAAACCATTGGCTGTACTTTTCTTTCTTGTCTGTGATTGAGATTGGTTTTGTTGCCATTTTTGGTAAGATTGTTTATGAACTACTACAAGTCTACAATGTACCAACTTTAAGACTTTTCCTTTACTTAATTAAATTATATTAAACACAACTACTTTATTCACATAATTTATTATTATATTTGTCACGTTTGGATAAATTTTTTATTTATTATTATAACGTACACAAATTTTCAATTTTATCTCATTATTTAAAATATATTTAAATGATAAATAATTTTTTTTTTATACTAATTAATATTACACAAAGTAATATATATACACGTATATTAAAATTAAACAAAATGGTTCATTTTAAGTATAGATTTAAATTGACAGTAAAATATTCCTCAAATAGGAGCAATTTTAAGTTTTAATTATGATTGTGGACAATGATTTCTCGTCTGCAAAATTAAAATTAGAAATAATGTAAATATGAAATCAATGTAAAATATATTTCATTAATTTGTGAATATGGGTTACAATATCCTATTTGATCCGCTGATTCTCTCTGTCAATGGACTTGAGGGCCTTTGGGCTTAATCTCAATCCGTTACCACAATATCAATTTGGATTTGATCCGTTTCAAGAGTCTTTGGACTTAATCTTGATATGGATCTAATATGACTCCAAGGGCCTTTGAAGCTTGATCTTGAAAAGAATATGGACTTGGAAGGAGAAGAATCTGATATGACAATGCTTCTCTATCTCAAGAGTTGTTTTCCCTTCTTGAAGCTCTCTCTTGGCCTTCTATTTATAGAGGAAGGGGAGCCTCAAGCCTTGCCACGTGTCAACCTATGATTCGTCACGATAAATTAGAAAATCAATTAGTAATTAGTAATAAGTAATTGGTAATTAGGGTGAAGTAAAGGAGTAATTAGTAAATAAAAGTAAAAGTTAATTAAGTGGAATTTTTATTACCACAAAATTACTATTTTTATAAATTACAATATTTTACTATCTACAATGATCATAAAATGTTATGAATTTCAAATATATATGGATTTGAATTGTAAACTTTAGGCCTAAAATGCAAGGAAATTTATCTAAATTTTGGGGGTGAAATGATTGCAAATAATTTTTTATTTGACCTTTTTTTTTTTCTTTCTTTTTATATTTGATTTGATAATTCAAATCATAGGGTTGTGAAAAAGTCGAAATTGTACGTCTCCATGAAGTCAGAAACCTCCATCTCTTTTTTTTTTATCTTCCTTTATTTTTTTTTTTTTTTTTTTTTTTTTTTTTTTTTTTTTGGAAACAAGGAAAAAAAAGGAAAAAAGAAAAAAGTCTTTAGTCCACCAAAGGTAGACAGACATATGTCCGTAGAAAAAGAAAGGTTTGTGGATAGTCAAAATTTTAGCACAGAGGTGGTTGGTTATGCTAGAATAAAAAATTGTGACCTAACAAGACAAGGATGTTTTGAAGGCCTGTTTTGTCTGAAAAAGGGTAATCGTCTTTTTATAATTAAAAGAATAATAATAATAATAAAACGATGTTATAAATATATTATTCGCTTTAAAATATTTTATGTGCATTTTATAAATTTAAAATATATCGTTAAATAAATGACTTTAAGTTATTATTTATTTATTTTCTTTCTTTAACAAGATTCATACATATATATATATATATAGAGAGAGAGAGAGAGAGAGCCGCAATGGCCAAATGTATATAATATATATATATTGTATTGCAGCTTTGGGCGGATGTTTTGTCCAACAACATCACATAATTTCAAATTCCACATTCTTTGGAAACAAACAAACAAATACCGACGTCATTAATCTTCCCTAATAAACTCTGTTATTGCATAATTTTAAGATTTATTATTATTTTTTAAACGGAAAAATATATATATATATATGGGTAAGATATATGTATCTATCCATCGACTCATTGCATAGAATCACTTGAGCCTAATATTCCCTAATTTTATTAATTCAAAATCGAGTAATATAAATTTCTTTTTTAAACATTCACTTTTTTCTTTTACAAGATTTAAATATTAAAAAAAAAAAATTATCAAAAGAATTCAAGAAAAGACAAAAAAAAAAAAAATTTAATTTTTCATTTTTTTTTTATAACTTTGTATATTTATCAGCTAATTCAAAAGGATTTATAAAGAAGATTCCAAAATAGTAGGACAAGATCGTCTCTGATGAGATTTACACTAAAAAAAAATTATACTATTAAACTACCACCGTATTGTTTAATTCATTCAATATACAGTAATCATTACTTCCTAGCAAAAGTTGCATGAAGTAGTAATAAAATGAAGCGTAGGGTCCCATAGTAACAAGAGAAAATCAACCAAATATGTTTTATATATATATTAGTTTGTAAATCATTTGCAAAGTTTTTTTTTTTTTTTTTTTTTAATAGTAATAAATATTATTCAAATTTTATATATATATAAAAAAAAGTATTATTTTTTAGAAAAAGGAAAATCGATTTAATTAGATTTTAAATTAATCGAGATTTAAAAATAGAAATATTATAGGACGTATTTAATAATCGAAAATTTCGAGTAAGAAGGTCGAAGAAGGAAAACAAAAAGGAAATCAAAGCTGGACTTTCGGCTACTTTTTTTTTTTTTTTTGAATAAAACGGTGCGTTTTCGTCTGCATGCCATTGCTGCATTCTCAAAATCAATGAGAACAATGTGCAATGATTGTGGCTTTACGAAATTTCAACTCCAATTTCTTTACTACTCTTTCATTGCCCCCTTTTCTCTTTCTTCCCCCCTACCCCGCTCTCTGTCTCAAAAACCTTCCTTTTTATTTTTTTATTTTTTTATTGTTTGATAAGTGAGTTTAAATTTTCATTAATAAATATTACAAATTATACAAATGAATGAATAAATGTCATTTATGGGTAAAGAAGAAAATATCAACTTAATAAACTTAGATGAAGATAAAATATTTAATCCAAAAAACTTAGGTGATTCAAAACAAACTGAAATAGATAATAATGTGATAGTCTAGTAGTGTGACTTCCTTTACTTAGGTACCTCCACCTGACTTGTAAAGTGAAAGACCTAGGTTCGAATCTCCCCAAGGAATTTTGTGCCGAATTTTAGTCATGTATTGTGTAGTCTTGGGGGTTTGAAAAATCTCAAAGAGTGTCTAAGAAAAAGATAAAAGAGCAAGGGGTTCAAATTTGAATTAGATATAAACAAGTATTCTTCTAAAAGAAAAAAATAGATTTGATAATTCGAAGATCTTTGTTGCATGTGAGCTCAAAAAAAGTGACTAGTGGTGTGTTTGGATTTCCATTCAACTCTAGTTGAGTGGAGTTTTTTGGTTCCCAATAACCCGGCACATTTGAACATCATTTTTTTTTTTCAAAACAAGTTTGTCTCCTACTTTAACACCCTAGGTCTATGTTGTGGACCCTACTTAATCAAAAAATATATATATTATTAATAAAATAATATTATACATTAAAACCCAAAAAACATTCTCTTACGTACCCAATTATTACATCTATAAAACCTATATATTTAACCTCACTTTGTCCAACATAAAATTCAATTTGAAAAAAGTAGGGGATAATTTTCATTTTGAGTGATAGTTTGTCTCGAAAAACCTTTTTTTTTTTTCTAATGTAGTGGAAATCCAAACACACCCTAGAACACTAAAAAAAAAAAAAAAGAAAAAAGAAAGAAAGAGTGATAACTAAAAAGTGAAGAAAATACAAAAATATAGAGAAAACTGAGGAGAAATGGTTCTCCAGCCAAGGAGAATTTCCAATTAGCGCTAAAATTCTCTCTTAGCTGGAAAGAACTCAAGAAGAAGAAGAAAGGAGCGGCGCTTGAGAGCAAGAGATAGAGGTGGTAGCTCAATGGTATATATATTTGTATGTATAAGTATTCATTAATGTATATAAAGGTTTGTCTAAGAATAAATTGGTAGTTTAATAGTATAAATTTTTTTATTTAAGTGTCTTCGCATAACTTGTTAAATAAAAATCTTAAGAATGAATTCCTTCAATGACGACTTTATGTTACATTTCAACTATATATCTCGTCTTGGCGTTTACCTTATACGTCTAAACTTTCACTTATGAAAGTCTCTTTATTTAAGATATTAGCTTCCTCTTTTTTACTTTTTACTAGATAAAATTTTAAAATAATTAAAAATATTTAATTTAATTTATCTTTTTCTTTTAAAATATTAAAAAAAAAAAAAAAAAAAAAAAACCTTTTGACTTCATAAAACTAACCTCAAAATTTAATATAAAAAATAAATAATTAAAGGTCAAAGGAATAGCGGGGTACCGACAAAAAAAAAAAAAAAAAAAAAAAAGGATTATGGGGGAAACTGAACCTGAAGTGAAGGGGAATTTGAAAATTGCAGAAAATGCATTTAACTTAGACAAGAAAACAACCTTTTGCAAGGAACAAGAGAATCTTTCCCCTTTCTATCAATGTTTTTTTTGGACACCATGAGATTTCTTTCTTTCTTTCTTTCTGGACACATTAGGACCGGACCCTCCTCGAATCTTCATTTCTACAACTATATACATATATATCTATATATATATATATATATGTCGGCATATGGATGGATCATGCCCTTTTTATTATTATTATTAGAAAAATTTCTTATATTAGTCTTATAATTATTTTAGTTCTTTAAACATGGTCTTAAATTTAAAAAAAATTAAAAATTTGGTCTAATAATTATTTTTGTTTACTTAATTGATTTTTTCGACTAAATTTATGGGATTTTTTAGTCGTTTAAGTAATATGAAAAACACATAAAAAATACAATATTTTAACTCTTGTCATAAAATATCTTCAAAAAATTAAGTATGTACTTTTCATGTGATTTAAACGGCAAAAAACTCTCATAAATTTGATCAAAATGACTAAATTACAAAAACAAAAATAGTTAAAGGATCATATTCTTAATTTTTTAAGATTTATGAATAAGTTTAAGAAATGAAAATAATTATAAAATCAAAATAAGAAATTTTCATTTTCATTATTATTATTACTATATTGTTAATAGATTCTAAGTTTATTATTATACAACTATTGCTATGACTATTATTTAAGAGTTTAAAATGAAACTTTCCTTAAATAAGAATTTGGGGTGTATGTGTATAAGCTTTAGATTAGAATTGAGTGAAGAATGTTTGTCTCCAATTAACCAGCACGTTTGAACACCGTGTTTTTTGAAAAAAAAAATTTGTCCCCCCAAAAACACACTTATAAAAGGTGTAGGTCTCATCCTATTTAAAAAATATTTATTATTAATAATATCACTCTTACACACATTTTCCAAAATAAACATTCTCTTACACACATAATCATTACATCTATAAAATCTATATATTTAACCCCCACTTTTTTCAATATAAAATTTAAATTAAAAAAAATAGGAGACAATATTTATTTTAAATCATAATTTGTCTCGAATAAACCATTTTTTTTTCTAATACAAAGCTTATCTACATACACCCTTGATTAGTCAAATATCAGATGGTCTAATAAAAATAGCAACCGAAAAAGAAACTCGAGAACACTGAGGAGAGAAGTCAAATAAAGGGGGCTATAATAATAACTAAAAGCCTCCCTTCGTGTTTTTAATTTCAAAATAAGGCTCCTCCTCCTCCGGCGGCTGGTGCTGCCAATGAGTATAAAGGTGGTCAGAAATTTCCTATTACATTAATTGTTTACTTTATTATTATTATTATTATTATTTAAAGTATTATATTATTATGGGTCAAAAAATTTAATGATATTGCAGAATTATCTAATAATTGTACATTACCTGAAAAAAAAAAAAAATTGGTATAATATAAAGAGTTTCTAGATGTTTTAAAGTAAAAAAGAAAATTGGTCGATTTAGTCCTCTAATTATTTTCATTAATTAATATAAGTTCACAATCTTTTTTTTTTTTTAATTTGTTAAATCTTATATCCTTTTACGAGCAGCCTGTTAAGTCCTTTCGGCCAAAATTCATCATGCACTCGCACGTGATGATTTTTTAAAGGCAAAATCGTCCTTTGGAGTATTATAAAATTGTGAACTTAGACTAATTGCAGAGTCTTATAAAGCTTTTTTTTTTTTTTTTTGTATAAAGAGGACGATTTTACAATTAGTCTAAGTTTACAGCTTTATAATACTCAAGAGAATAATTTTACCTTTAAAAAATTATTACGTGCTCGACACGTGATGAATTTTGGTTGAAAATTTTAAGTTTTTGGCCGAAAGAACTTAACAGGCAGCTAGTAAAAATATATAGATTATATATATACATTATTGAATAATTAGATTTTAAATTTTATAATTAAATATATATATATAATTAACTTAAATAAAATTTTACTAAAAAAAATGAAAGGAAGTCATCATTAGATTTCCCATTTCATTACTCTATATATATTTGAAAGTTTATTATTAGACTTGTAAACGTTTTCCAAGAAGACCTAATTCGGATTATAAACGCTTCACTTATAATTTTCAGAGATTATGAATTTAAATCATATTACTATAAAAAATAAAAAATAAAAAGAATTAAAAAATTTGTAAAAAATGTACTTAAATAAATAGAATTCAAAGAGAGGGGAAATGTATTGATTAGATTTGAAATGGAAACAATTGTGGCGAGTCTCAATTGGTATAATAATAATAATAATAATATTAGTGTTTTGTGAGGTGAGGAAAAATATGACACATCCATTTCAATTTGCTGTATTTTCTTCTCTAATATAAGTGAACAAGACTTGCCCACTCAACCATCACTACCATTTCTCCTAACTATTCCTTTTTCCATCCACTCTTAATTTTTGGTAACTCGATATCCTTATTGATTAATTCGAGAGAAATCTACGGGGACAGACTCCCAAAATAATAGCACATGGTTGTAATTTAACACAAAATCATCCCAAATGAGATTCAAACTCAAGACCTCCGCTTAACAAACTAACTATAGACACCTAAATAAAGAGAATCACACCACTGAACTACCACCTTATTCACCCCTCCACTCTTATGTTTTGGCCTTTTTAATATGTATATATGTATATACACTCTCCCCTTTATCACAATAAAAGTTTAACAATTCTTTTTTTTTCTTTTTTTTTTTAAAGAAAAAATTTAACAATTCATACTTATTAACTATATATATATATATTTTTTATAAGTATACTTATTAACTATTTTGATTGAGAGAAAAAAGTAAAATTAATTTTTTCAATTAAAAGACATATTAAATTTTAAATTTTTTCCTTAAATGTTGTGTGTTTTCGTCTGCAATAAAATAAAACAAAAGAAGTACTCCCTTGGTTGTTGTTGTTGTTGCTGTGTTTTTTTTTTTTTGTTTTTGTTTTAATCACATAAAAAATTAACAGATTTTTTTCCTTAATATTTCTATAATTAATACTTTACAATTTCTACTTATTGATCATTTTTATTAAAGAAATTAAACTCAAGAGATATTTTAGTATTTTGTGTTTTTTTCTTAAATAATGTCTTTTTATTAGTGATAAGTAAAAAAACAAAAATTACATTATATACGTCCTTTTTTAAAAATATTACTTTACTATAAAATATTACATTTTTTTTAAAAAAAAAAAAAAAATTGACACATATTCTTTTTTAGGAAAATTGGAAATTTTAATCCTCATTTTATTTTTGTTTAGAAAAATTTGTCACTATTTTTTTTCTTTAACTTTTTTAGTCCCTCAAATTAAAATTAATTGGATAAATAAGTCCTTTCTAACCATATTTTTACCTATTTTCGATGCCAAAAGTCACATAATTTGCCTGTATATATTTTTTGCATGGGTAAAAAAACTAAAAATACTCTTATTTAATAGTACACTTGTAAATTGTATGAATTTTGATATAAAAAATAGGTAAAATTATGTCTAGAAAGACTTATTTATCCAATTAATTTTAATTTAAAGACTAAAAAATTTAAAATATAGGTACTAATTATTTTAAACGAAAATAATATGAAGGTTAAAATATCAAATTTTCATTATTTTTATTTTATACACTATTTTTGACTTTAAAAAAAATTATAACTAGGTAAGATTCCACAATATTAAATTTTATCAAAAAATATCACAAAATATTTGAATCGATATGAGTTAATAAATTAAATTAAGAACAACTTAAAAAGGGAAATTAATTAAAATAAAAATTATATTGGAAGTGAAGACGAAGATCTTAAAAAAAAAAAAAATAATAAAAAAAAATGTATTTATTAAATACTGAGAACACCCTCCCTCATTAATTCATGAAGTCTTCCTTATCCTTTAGGGGAATCCTGATGTTTGAAAACTGTAGTCATTTATTGTATGTCTCCTCCTGAAATTATTAAATGCATTGACTTCAAAATAAAAATTTAAAAAAAAAAAAAAATGGTCACCTTACAAAATCGAAGTTAGGGGGCCAACATGAAAATACAAGATATTAACGGGTTAGAGTTAAAGATTTTTTTTTTTTTTGATAAGTGGGATTTTATTAATAAAAATAAAATATTACACAAATGAATGATTTAAAATCATTCACGGTAATAATGCAAAATACCAACTTAAAAAACTTAGGTGGACAGATAAGACTCAACCAAATAAATTTACTTTAGTAGAAGCTAAACAACATAGACACTGCAAGGCAGCAAAACAACAACAACAGTGTAAGAAAACAACAACAAACAACAAAAAAGACAGACATCCTATCTACATCTTCAAGACTCCAGCCATCAATTGCGGATTCTAGCTATAGAATAGGCTCGATTTCGTCCTCTTCCGTGAGCGACTGACTAATTAGCCTTGGACATGGCAGAAACTTCAAAGAAAGTCTAGGAAAAAGCCAAAACGCGAGCAAGGGACCCAGAACTAAACTGGGTTTAACTGATATTTTTTCAAAAAGAAGAAAAAAGTTTTGAAAAAATCAGAACAAAGATGTGCAAGAAAGACCTAAAAGATGGCAAAAGTTTAAAGATAATAGATAAAATGAAAAACATAGCAAACAAAAACACCAAAAAAATACAAGAAATTAAAAAAAAAAACTGTAGAAATTTGATCTCCGACCAAGAAAGAAACTCCAGCCGGAGCTGGAGATCCTCTCTTGGCCAGGAGAAAGAAGGGGACGGCGGCTGGCAAGGAGAAAGAGAGAAGGAGGAGAAAATTAGGGTTACTAGAAAGAGAGAAAATAGGAAAGGAAGGTTACTGCCTAGAGTTAAAGATTTATAGATATATATATATATATATCAAAATAAATTGATGCATTTAAGTTTAAATGTATTTAAATTGTAAATGAGTTGAACCAATATAATTCAATTATAATTCATAAATTTGTAAAATTAAAAAAAAAAAAAAACACTATTTTTACATTTAATAATTTGTAATTTTTAAATATAAATATAAATATTATTTGATAAATTTGATAAATAATTGATGTTTTAATATATTTAGTATTAATAAAGGATAAAATTTTAAATTTATTGTTGATGTTAAATAAGTAAATTTTTAATTTTTAAGTTTGAATTAGATAATTCAACAAAAGAGAGAAAACATGGTTTTTTTTTTTTTACGGTGGTATCCCAGACCTTTCTGACCCAAATTAATTCACACAGGGAGGTCCAATAGTACAAAAATATCTCGAACTGTGCCTCTTGGCAAGCTAGGAGGAAGGAGAGATTCGACCCATCAAATTAAGCATTTTTTCCTTCTTCTAATTACCTTTGAATTCCTTCTTTTCCTTAAATAATCTCTCCTAATTACCAGCCAAATACACAAAAGACAACTCTTGAGGTTTTTTTTTTCATCTTTAATGTGATTCAAATTTATGATTATCCATTGTTATAGATAAGACTGTTACTAATTTTAAATTTGAGATATCATAAAAATCTATTGTTTTAACAAGTCAAATTTTGTTTAAAAAAAAAAAAAAAAATCAATCAAATACACAAATTTATTATTCATTAGAACCGATCAAATCGAATTAATTTTCATAAATCTTTAATTTAAAATAATAATAATAATAAAAAAAAAAAGTTTAAAAGAAATATATCTACGAACAATCATTATTTACCCCATATAAGAGTAAAAAAAATTGAGAATGTAAAACAAAAATGACAGTGACTGTCCAAGTTGTTTGTGCAAATTGTGCAACTTGTCTTAAGAGTCATTCTTAAGAATAGAACTCATGAGTTGACACAGATGGAGAGGAAGCATATTATTAACCCACGGTTTGCTTCCAACGGTTTAAAACAACACCCCAGAAACAAGACAAACCATTGTCTTGTAATGTTAATGTTCATGACCACCAAATAATGACAAATCACTTCCATCAAACTCACAAGACATACGAATTTTACTTGTAAAAAATCCTTCCCCTGAGGGGGGGATCATTCAATGTCACACATTATATATTGGATGGATTCAAGCAAAAACCCAATGGTCAAAAACCCATGTACTGATGATAATGAAGTTTTTTTGTGTGTGTGTGTGTGTGTGTTTTTTTTTTTTTTTTTTTTTTTAAATTAAACCACCATGTTACCGTGTGCTTAATCTCATAAGAGTGAAGGGAAGAACCAGAAGGCAAAAAAAGACAAACCAAAAGTACAGGAGTGATCAGAGTGGAAAAGAAAGATGATAGAAAAAGAAAGGAGGTCTGAAAGCTTTGATTCATCATATTGGATAGAGCAATGCCTCCTGCCTACCCATGCTAGATTAACTCAGTTCCCCACCCCTCTCCTTTCCTTCTCTCTCTCTCTCTCTCTCTCTCTCTCTCTTCCTGTCCATGGTCTCTGATGCAGGGCAGTACTGAAAAGAACTGGCCAGGCACAACCCTAGCCACGTTCTTGACTGCCCATCACGCTTTATCCATCCATACCAAGGAGCCAAAGGACAGAATAGATGCGAGTGTAGGATAGCAAAAATCAACATGACGAATCATCCTCATCATGGTGTGGATATGCTTTGCTTTGCTTTGCTATACCATCATTCTTTCAAAACACCAGTTCTTTTTCAACCTAATTAAAAAGCACAGACCTTGAAATTTTCTTCAGGTTTCAGTAGTTCCGTGTGATCACAGGTAGAGAGAGTCATGGTCTGTTGTCTCACGCTCAAAGCAATAGAGATCTGCACAATTCATATACTTCACACTCTCCCACCACCATTAATTCGCAAGCTACCTTGTCACAATCCAACTGCATGTGTTGGACCTCCATAGCTACTGTATACTCATATCGATCGAGCCTCAACTCAAAAGCAAACAAATATAAAATGCAAGTCCCACCTCGAACATAATTGGAAGGAAAAAAAAAAAAAAAAAAAATTAGCCTTTTAACTATTCCTTGCCTTATAAATGTTTGTCTTTAGGGAGTGAATAAATAACAAGGAATGAACAGGAACATTAAAGAAAGAAGATACAAAAATAAAGGGTGATTTAAAGGTAAAAGAAAGAAGATATATTTCACAATACGTGACAATGAGCCGAAAAGCAAGTACAGAAAAACAGTAACTCAAATTTAACAAATACGGAAACCCCCCGAAATAAAAAATCGTCTATTAGTAAGGCGGTGGATGTTGCTGCGGCTGCCGAGCTGTGGGTGCCCAAATCACATCGGATGGTATCGGACAGCTATACATGGGTACCCCACAAGACTCCATCCCTATAGAAGTAGCGGCCGGTGAACGTCCATCGTCCCCTCCGCCAGAAACAGCCGATGGAGATGGGTGATGGCCCTCGTGTGCACCACCGCCAGCAGAACCTGAATTCCTCTGGTCATCTTCCAGAGGTAACCTACAATATAAAGGATTATTAAAAGAAGCCGCGATCAAGTAAACAGTCCCGGCTGAAAACAACGATCCCACAACAGCTCCACCAACAACCTGGCCTTGAGGACCCGCTAGAGAGATAGTAAACCCATTGGCTATGCCATTGCTTAACGCTACCGAATCTAATGTGTTTGCATTCGGTGGGAAAACAGTGGCCGAGAGCGATAAAAGGTCGAAACGGCCGTGAAAGGTGACGCTTGCTCCCGGAGTAGTCAAAGGTTGACGAAGAGTCACGTTCGTTACGGTACCAGAACCGTTCAGTACACACAAACCCATGTTCCTCCTCCTGCAAAAACTCGTGACGGATTCAACTATATCAATTCCACCGGGAAGTTCCAGCACGTAAGGGGACATAGAAGGCTCAGAATCCCGAGTAATAATAAAAGCAGGTTTAGGTTTATTCTTTGAACCAGGTGGGCGTCCACGGGGTCGGCGAACAACCTCTATACTAGCACCATCATTTCCAGAAGAACCCACAGCTTGCAGATGCACAGGTTGAATCGATAGCTCCCTCTTCATAGACGCAGGACTGCGATGGCTGTCCACCTCTTCTGAAGTATGACATTCTCGCTTGTTGGCGGCGGCAAGTTGATAAGGATGATGGTGGAGGAGGTTGGTGTTAGTAGCAGTAGCGGCGGCGGGCGGTGGCGGAGGAAATTTTTGAGTTTGATGAAGCTTCGCAAACATGTTGGAATGATTATCCTTTTCTTTTAGATATTCGCCCTTCATAGAAGTAATTCTTCTATATAATAATATTATAAAAACCTAAAATTTCTCTTGAGCTTTTCTACTTCTCTCTCTATATATCTATTATCTAATCTCTGTACATAAAATAATATTATTAAATATAAAGAATAATATCATGAAGAAACTCGGATGATTGGCTCAACGAATCCTAAGTCGATTAGAAAAAGGAAAACGAACCCAGATTGAAGAAACTATGGAACGGTGAGAGGAAAGAGAAAGAGATATATCATATATGGAGAGAGAGAGAGAGAGAGAAGAGAGAGAAAGGTGAAAAAAGAAAAGAAGAGCTTGGATACGGATTTGGAATTTTCCCTATATAGACATTACATGACATCAATTCGTATGGGAAGGCGGTGGTGGAAGGGAGACAAGGGGTGAGGTGGGTGAGCGTAGCAACTAAGTAAAAAGACTTATGGCGCCGCTTCTTGTTGGAGTTCAAGAGGGTAGGCTCCACTGCTCTTTCTAGAGAGAGAAACGAAAAAGAAAGAAAAAAACGAAAGAAAGTCTGTATTATTGTTTTATTTTTAGAGACTTTCTAGAGAGAGAAAGATGCGAAGCGAAGAAGAATGTGGTTAGCTGACAGACCTTTCACCTCTTCTCTCTTTAGAGAGAGAAACAATATTTTCTTTTTTAAAGGGAAGATTCTCTCTCTCTCTCTCTCTCGATGCAACAGTCATTATAAACGAGTTATTAATTTAAAGTATATTAAACGCAAAAATACCTTAAAATCTTTTTAAAAAATATATATATCTCATATTAAAAAATAGCATATTTAAGTCGTTAACTTCTTTTTTTAATAACCTATCAAAAAAAAAAAAAAAAAAAAAAACTTCTTTTTTTAATAATAATTTTTTAAAAAAACAATTTAGCTATATTTTTTTAGGAAAATTGATCATTTTAGTCTCCATACTTATTTTGTTTGGACTAAGGGGTCCCTATTTTTTTATTTTTGGACAAATAAATCCCTTTTTTTTTTGTTTGGACAAAAAGGTCCCTGTTTTTTATTTTTGGACAAACAAATCCCCATTCTTTTTTTATTTGGACAAAAAGGTCCCTTTTTAACTAATTTTTGTCCAAAAATACAACAAGAAAATAAAGGAATTATGAGAAAATTAAAAATAAAATGAAATAAT
>JAXGGT010000004.1:7628792-7644509 GCA_035583425.1 Marsdenia floribunda | reverse complement strand
AAAAAAAATTATATATATATATATATATATATATATATATATATATATAACTATTTAATTTAAAATAACAAAAATGTCTTTTGTAAAATACAAACGTACTTGACATATGTAAATTTTAGTACTTAAAAATTATTAATATTTTATTAGAAGAATTCTTTTTCTAAATAAAAATTTGATTGTTTAAAAAATAAAAAAATATATATATTTATCTAAAAAATAATAATAATATTGGAGACTAAAAGAAATAATTTTTCATAATATATATTATTGAGAAGAAGTGTTTTTTTTTTTGTTTTTTTTTAATTTTTGTGGTGATTGAGAAGGAGGGGATGGGCTTGGTAGGTTCTATTTACCGCACGTGATTAATTGCTTACTCTCTTACTGCCATTTAGAAAGCCGTCCCGGCCGGCCCTTCTCCAACTGCATGGCGACCACCGAATTCCATAATTTTCATTATTGTTATTATTTCTTTATTTAAATACGTTTTTGGCTTTCATTATGATTCAAAACCATAATATTCTATAATTATAAATAATAATATTATTAATTCAACCATATATTTTTATAGAAAATTACTTGATTTAGTAATTTGACTTTTTATAAAATAAAATAATCTAAGATTTTGTCAAGAAGGCTTAACTCAGTAGTATCAACCTTACTTATGATCCAAGAGCTCATTAGTTTAAGATATATAGAGACAAAAGTTCTCAATTTTTTTTTTTTTTTTTAAAAAAAAACTAATGTTTTTTATAAAATTTATAGAAGAATTTGAAAATATAATAATAAATTTAGATTTTTTTTTTTTTCTTTCTATTTAGTACACAAGGTGTTTTGAATGGGTCTCAATTATGGACAGTACCCTTAAACCATATCTACATTTAGACTAATCCCCGCTCGAGTTGGGTAGGTTCCTTGCAAAAGGTAAGTTTTAGCTCCAAGTTTTTAAACGGATGCATACGTGCGTGCGGGCTAGTTCCAAGTTCTCGATCTTGCGACCTCACTTAAATTAAGAGAGTACCTTACCAACTCATTTACGCCTTGGGTTAGATCCTTTCTTTTCAATATGCATTTTATATGCATTCAACATACCAAAGGATTAATTTGGACCATTAAAATTACTAAATTAAATAAAAGATCAATTTATTTAAAACACAAAATTTAGGACAAATCTAAATAATTAAAAATTATTGAAAGATTAAATTAATGAGATAATTATTTCATATGTTATTTAGGCTTTATTTGGACAGGCTTTAAATTAGAATTGAGTGGACAATGTTTGTCTCAAATTACCCAACATTTTGGGCACCTTTTTTTTTAAAAAAAATTTGTCCCCCCAAAAATACACCTATAAAACATACCTATAAAATTGTGGGCCCACTTAATTTAAAAAATATATATTATTAATAAAACACTCTCATATATATTTCCCAAAACAAACATTCTCTTACACACAATCATTACACTTATAAACCCTATATATTTAACATTTACTTTTTCCATCATAAAATTCAATTAAAAAAAAAAAAATGGGGGACTAGATTCATTATAAATGATTGTTTGTCTCAAATAAGCCATGTTTTTTTTCAGTTGAAAGCTTATCCAAATATAGCCTTACTTACACCCTAAGTATGAAAGTCAAGAATCTAATCAAAATCGAAGTTATAAATGTTTTGATGGAATAAGAAATATATATATATATATATAGTGGTAAAATAAGTTTAGAGGATTAAAATAAAAAAGACAAGGTAACAAAACATGCACCAAGTGGATATTCACATCAGCAAAAATTGGAACTTTTTCTTTTCTTTTCTTTTCCTTTTTTTTCCAAAGAAGGTAGATTGAATGCCACCATCAAAAAACCCTAATTTGTCAACAAGGTGTAGTTCAGCTCAGTTGGTAGCAATCTCACTTATGATCCAAGATATTATAAGTTCAAGATACAATAAATGCAAAAAAACCTCAAAATTTTTCAAAAAAAAAAAAAAATTAATTTGACATTTTTATTATGGGACATAAAGACTAAAGTGTAATAAGACAATTATTATTATTATTTTTTAAAAAAAGTTAAGAATGTAATAAAGATAATATCTTTTTACCTTTTATTTATTTATTTTAATCCTTAGTCTAATTAACAAGACAACACTTACTAAATTCTTGTGCTCAACTTTCCAACCCCATTTCACTAATGGAAGAATCTTAATCTTAATTAGTGCACAAAGGACACAAGTGGACAGCTGAGAAATTTTTTTTTTTTTTTTTTTTTTTTCCCCAACAAACCTATATATATATATATATATATATATATATTATTTCTAACACAATTTAAATTTATGATATTTATATTTATAAGTAAAACTATTTAAAATTTAGTTTCATTTATTTGTCGTGTATATATATATATATATTTAAGATTTATAACTTAAATTTATAACATTTACGTTTATAAGTGAAATTATTTAAAATTAAATTGAAAATATATAATCATTCTAATATATATACATATATATTGAAAATCTTTTCTATTGAATTTCTTTAACTCTCAAAACACATAAAAGAAATAAATAAAAGAGATTCAGAATAAATAAATAAATAAATAACTTATAACAACAGCAGAGTAATTATTATTGTCCGAAGAGTGGCCCAGAAAATGCATCCATGAATTTTGGTCAATGGTCAACGCAATGTAAGAAGAGTTCTTTCTTTTTGCCAAGAGTCTACTTTGGGACTAAAACTCTAAAGACTCCACATATACGATATATATATATATAATTAAATTTTTACATTACAAACCGTATCATATAAGAGTTAAGATAAAGTATTCTTTAAATAAAAATTAAGTTTTGTTAGTAAATTAAAAAATATTTTATTTTATTTTATTTTTTATTGAATAAATAAATTTAATTTTAAAAATAATAAAAAGATATATATGAGTTAATAGTAACTACTTTCTTATGATTCAAGAAATTACACGAGTTTTTAATATTATAGTAAATAGTTGAAACGTGATACAAAATTATTTTCAATTTGAATTAAATAATAATAATAAATTAGATAAAAATATTTTAAAAAAGAAGAATTACAGAATCAAAATATTATTTTATTATAAATTAATAATATTTGAGATAAATTTCAAAATTGTGAATCCAATTTAAATCAAATCAAAATTATCAGACACAAAATTTGATATGTCAAATCCAAGATTTCAATCTCTAACCTCAAAAAGATATTCCAAACTTCAATTCAAGCACTTGCTTAATTCTTGAAATTCAAGTAATGCATCATTGAGACTTCCATCATCAATTTCATGCAACAATATTTTTTGTCCTTTTTTTTTTTCCCATCCATTTTCTCTAATTCTTGTCATTTAGTTTCTTCATAGACAAACCATTATTGACATTCTTTTATGTATCAGAAGCTTTATTTCCCCCCCCCCCCCTCCCGGAAATATATTGACAATTAGTGGATTTTTTAGTCCTCAAACATTTCTTATTTTGTAATTTTGGTCCATATTTTATTTATTTATTTATTTTTAATTCCTAGCTTTGTTTATTTATTTTATCTGTTTAAGTTCTTCTTCTTCTTCTTCTTTTTTTACAAGAAGCATTATCTCTAGTAGAAACAATTTTACCTATAACCATAAAATAGATTATGAGTTCGAATCATATTAAAAATGAAAAAGAAGCTTATAATTTTCATAAAAAAAAAAAAATAAAAAAAATAAAATTTCCCACCCCCTAAAATAACCATAAAAGTGAGCATAAATTTTTGTTATTTTGGATAAAAAAAAAAAAAAAAAACTAAATATGCTACAAAATAAAAAATTAAGAATCAAACAAAGATTAGAGAAACTAATTATTTTACAAAATATTAGAGTGTGTTTGAATTTCAATTTAACTAGAGTTTTGCTAAGTGAAATTTTATTAATTAAAAAAAAAAATTGCACATAAATGAATAAACATCATTTATAGTAAGAGAATACACATCTAACCTAAAAAATGTGGAAGACAAAATATTGAACTTAAAAAATATAGGTGAGTCATATAAAACATGAAATACAAAACACACAAAACGACAACAAAATCCTCCTAACTATTTCTTCAATATTTTCGTCATCGATTACAGCTATCATGTGCAAGGAGAGCTCGACTTCATCTTCCTCTTTCAATAACAACCTAAGTGATCATAAGAGCATAAAAAATCTCAAAGGAAGTCAAAGAAAAAGATAAAAATCGAGTAGAGAGCCTAGATCTGAACTGAGTTTAAAGATAAATTCTTTCAAAAGGAAAAAAAAAAAAAAAAAAAAAAGAACCTGATCTCTAAAGATTAAATAAGATTCTTGCATTTGAAGAGTAAAAAATGACAAAAAAGTAAAAAAAACCAAGAGAGAAGTATAGCTGAAACTAAGGCTGGAGCAAAAGGGAAGAAGAAGAAGAGGAGAGCAGCGGCGATGAGGAAGAGGAGAAAAGAGAGAGAAAAAGTAGGGCTTCATGATAACTAGTTTTTAACAAAACTATAATTTAGCCCCTCAACTTAACTAGAATTGAATGAGTAAAATTTGTTCTATTTGGACATCATTCTATTAAAATATAGAGTTATCTTCTATCAATACAATATAAAATAGTAAGTTTGCCCACCGAATTCGCACCAATACAATACTGCTTTGCATAATTCTCATCGTGTATGTTTTCTTTTTTATTCCTTTTTAACTCAGTATCCAGGAAGAAACCCTACTCTCTCTCTCTCTCTCTCTCTCTCTCTCTCTCTCTCTCTCTCTCTCTCTCTCTTCCTCCTCACCTCCGTCGCTGCTCCTTTCCTCTCTTTCCTGCCTTCTGCTCCGACCAAGAGAGAAACTTAGCTGATCGAAGACTCATTCTCTTTTCCTTTGTTTTACTTATTTTCTGTTTTTAGTTTTATGTTTTTACGTGTATTATTCTTCTTTTTTTTTTTTTTTTTAATTTTTCTGTCATTTATTACTCCTCAAATGCAAGTATCTTACATGATCTTTATAGATCAAGTCTTTTTTATTCTTTTAGAAAAATTTATCTTTATACTTAGTTTTAATCTGAGCCCCCTACTTGATCTTTATTTTTTTCTCAAACTGCTTCTGAGATTTTTGATACGCCTTGGATCGCTTAGGTAGTTGTTGAAGGAGGAAGATGAAATCGAGTTCTCCTTGGAGATGATAGTTGTAATCAATGATGGGACTGTTGATAAAATAGTTAAGATTATGTTGTTGTTGTGTTTTGTATTGCTTATATTTTATTTGACTCACTTATATTTCTTAGGTTGAATATTTTATTTTCCACCTTTTTTAGGTTAGATATATATTCTGTTACCATAGATGATGTTTATTCATGTGTAATATTTTTCTTTTTTAATGAAATTCCACTTATAAAAAAATACAATATAAAATAGTAAGTCCCATTGTATTAAAATATTTTTATAAAATTAATAAAATAATACCATATACTTTTATGTAGATCTCATTGTACTAAAATATATTTTTAAAATTAATAAAATAATATTATACACTTATATATATACATACATTCTGTTACAAAACTCATTTTAAATTTCACTCAATAAATGAAGTTATTTTTTTTTCACTTTAAATACTAATCCAAACACACGTTTATTTATTTTAGACAGCAAAAGAACGGGTCCATTCAATCTTGGAAGAGACAGTGCTGTAAATCCCAGAGTTCTACTCTTTTTTTCTTTTCTTTTTTTTTTTTTTCCTCATTTCGGTTGAGCACTAAAAAGTAGCCCGTCCTTTCTACAAGAACTTTGAGAACACAGTACTTTTTGTCATACTCACAATTTCAAAAAGGCAGAAAAGTAATCCCTAACATAAGGTGGGTAATATTTGAGTATCTTTTTTACCCCCCCTTGAAACTGAGACCACAAGGAATTTTGATCCAGAAAATTCAGATGTGTTTCTTGTTCCCATTTCTTATAAATTTCAATCATCATTTGGTGCATTAGCATTCCACGGGAGCATAATTGATGCACCACATTCAGACATCAATTTCTCTGCTTGCCTTCATTCAACTTCAACATAATCAATGAAACAGCGCTACTGCGAAGGAAATCATTCAAAACTTGGTATGTCTTCTCATTTTCTTAACGGCACTTTACACAGTATAAAAGACCTACCTACTACACATGCAGTGAGAAGTAAAACAAATGGCATCTAAGGGTGACTTAGACTAATACAAGAAGTTCCAAGCAATTACCCAACACATTCGATTTGCGTAACACAACAAAGGGAAGGGAACAAGGGAAAAAAGGGTGGGGGGGTGGGGGGGGGGAATTGTAAAAACCTCACTACAGGGAATGCTTGAATTAATGTTGATACATAAAAAGACTATAGATATTGTTGTTAATGGCTCTAATAAAAGGCAGATAAAACTACAATTGAGATAGAGAGAAACCAATACAGGGACAATTTTTGAGAAAAAGATCTTCAAGTAACAGAAAAACATACTAGGGAATGGAGATGCCCAAGGAAACAAAGGAATAAAAATGTAAAATCCCAGAGGGTTCTTCTATAATCATATGCGAGCAACATACGAATTAGCTTGAGTGACATATCTCACCCATCTATATGGATTGTAAGTTTTGGATTTCTTTGCTATCTGCAAGTATTTCACCTGCATGAAAAAATCACTGCAGATTAGGCAACTGCAAAGGACAGCAAGAATACAGTAGGATGCGCAGATCATCATGCTAACAGAAAATATTGGATTTTGTATCCGTGGGTGTTTCAGCAAGAGAAACGTGAAAAGGATTTGGTTTGTTTACCTGGAGCCTGGACGGATTATACATAGGTATGGTAAATGTCATGCTCACAGGACCTGCTTCCTTTGTAATATTTCCTAAATCAATCAACAGTAAAAAAAATTAGGAATCGGTTCCGCAACAAGATAATTCGTATTTAAAGCATGAAACTGATTAAAGAACTCAATACAAAATTTTCAAGGTTTGTTTTCCCTACCATGTAATTCCTGTGAAAAGGTAAGCTTGGCCCGCAGTGTATGTTCAGATCCACCAACAATCTGCTTCATATTTCACTAATCAGTAACAAATACTACATAAGTTTGTTTAAAACTTCAGGCGAGATATTAAGGGTGTATTTGGATTGGAGTTTTTTTTTTTTCAGTTTTTCACTCAAACTCAAAAAAAAATGAGGTATACTTGTTTGGACATCACCTGACATGATACTTTTATATTTATGTTTGCCCACTTGGCAAGAAAAATTAATAAAAAAATCATTTCACTTAATAAAAAATATAAATATATATCAATTCAATGAAAATATCATCATTACATTAATAAAATATATTATTTTTGTCCCCCATTTACTAGACAACTTCTTAACTTGTCCCCACCTTACTCCTCGTTTTTTGCAATCTACTCAACTCTTTTTTAAAAAAAAATGAGCAAACTCAAAAAAAACTTCAATCCAAATACACCCTAAGATTTTGTCAAGTAGTTCAAACTTCAAAGATTAAAAGTGCAAGGAAGGAAGCATTGCCTTTTTCAAACTCCACTCCAATCTTTTATTTGATTCCTTGAAATCAGTCGTTTGTCCAACTGCTCCAGGTTCCAGCTCAAAACTAACTCTGAATCAAGCGGGGTAAAATAGTTACCAACAATTCTAAATCATCATTCAATTCCATCACACAACTAAGATAGTCATTCTTTTCTGGTTTATGCTGCTTCAAGATCAATGGAATTTCATTAGTATGAACCTTACCGGGTTGTGTATTTTGGCACAGGCATCTGAACTACAATTGTGTTTGCAGTGATACTAGAAAGAAACTCAGCACGAATTTTCAGAATGACTTCAGCCTAAACATGAATGATGGTCAGAGAATTAGGTGAAAATAAGCAGCGTGACTTTCATAATTTAAATGAAACAACCACAAAGGATCCAATTCTTATGAGGAGAAAATTGAACATCTATCAAGTCTAACAATTAAAATAAACAATTTGAATACCTAAAGCAAGCTGATAAACATTTAGCAAATGAAAGAGGCACGTTACCTTTAGCTGTCCAGCTTCTTCAATCAAAGTGTTAATTCGAAAAGGAGGCTTGAATTCCTGGGTGATTCGGTAATTCATAACTGGAAATTCACCATCGGGGGGGACCTGATACACGTGGATAACTATTAAATCTTCTGAAATTTAAAGTAGCAGAAATATCCCAAAACAAATCCCAAGTGCAATAAGTTTTAGTCACTTACAAGACTCAAGGTCCTATCCACATCAAAACTATCTAGATGCACAGACTCATGGAAATTGCAATCGTCCAGTATCACCAGTCCTGAACCTGATGAACCACCGTAGCCTAAATACAGATCATTACATTTAACAAGTTACTAATTTACAACATTAAGAGCAATAAAGCTTTAGAAGAAGGATTTAAGTATTCTGAAGTACCATATATTGACCTCCCATCTCTTCCAATGCTCAGCTCATCATTAAGAGCTAATTTGATTTCTGGGTTACCAGTTAGATAACTCTTCATTTGTATGGTACCATCAATTTCAGAAGTTAATATATATCCCTGATAAACATGATTTTAGAAAAGCATATCATAATATACTCTTTCAACGCATGGAAATAAAAACATAGTTGCTGAATTCTTAAGTATACAGAAAAAGATAAAGAGAACAAAAAAGTGCTTAATTGGTTCTTATGTCATTTAAGCCAAGGTTAGTTCCAATTCCAAGTCTTATAAAACCCCAGTTTTGCAACAGATAGACAGATTTCAGTACTAAATTTATGTTACTCACACTAGAGCTAAATGTGACACTGATTTTCTCGATAATGTCCACAAATATCTCCTCCCTCTTCCGGCCTCCTGGTTCATTTGCCACAACAGATTTTGTGATGGCTGTACCTGGCATTCTGTTGGATCCTTGCTGCACATGTTAATCTTATAGGAGTCAATGGCGGGATACATAAAATAAAAGTTAATGTAAAACGATTTCTTAACCTCTTATCACAAAGATGAAAGCAACTACATATTGAAATATTGTCATACCATAAATAAGGAAGCAGGACCCAGGGGTGGTAACCTAGCAGCATCAACAATGATGGGCTCATTGAACACATATGACTTCAAGACCTCAGTTGATGTTGTTTGAACATAGCCGAAGTCCTATAATAAAGAGAAGATTTAATGTCAATTTAGTCCTGAATTCCTTACAAGACAATTCATAATTGAAACTAAGAAAAACTTGTGCAGAAGTATCACAAATTCATAAAAATTAAATCATCTTAAAATAAGAAAGAATTTTTTGAAAGCATTAACAGATTTAGCAAGATCCCAGATAATAAATGCACTGTTACATTTAAATGCAGTACATAATATACTTCTACACCCCCCCCCCCCTTTCTATTCTTTTGGCAGCTAACAAAGTCAAAAAAAGTAAAATCAGAAGTAGTTATTTCTGTTGAAACAATATGCAGAAAGAGTGTAAGATAACCAATTGAATATGAAGTCTCTTGATTGCATATAGGGTTGGCATATAAAACAAATGTATCATGCAAAATACTTACAATTACTTCATCAAGAAGCTCATAAACAAGCACAAAATTTTTCCGCAATGAATCTTCATTGAGGACACCAAGATAATCTTTGATCACACGTGCAATCCTCTGCAGGAGCTCCAAAACAAGAGAAGGCGAGGTATTTGTTCTTGTAGTTGCAACAAAAAGCAAACCTACCACCTTCACATGGAAGTAGTTTACACCGTCCACGTTCTATTCATGTGACAAAATAACAGTGCCAACATTAATTGCAACACCACATATCGTCACCTCAATGACTATAAACATTTGAGAGAGAGATAAAATATGATAATGATGCAAAGCTAGGAGATACCAAGTTAGTATTCAATTCTAATTCTTATCTCTGTATGACTGTCATATTTGAAATTTTAACATTTCAATTCAGTTAATATCCTTTTGCACTTATCTTTTTGCTGGTTGGAAAATGCATTCATATTAGAAGGATTTCACTTTTAAATTTGTAGAGCTCCAAAGGACATTTATCACTTGATGAAATAAAATACAAGGTCTCCAGTATTAAATTATTAAAAATAAGAGGTATAAAAAATGATACTACATGTAATGATCAAATTATGTTACTACTAGTTTCAATTGGACAAAATACCTACAAAGATAGGTGGAGCCTCCTCTTCATCATCTTCTTTCCAAAACTTCACCTTGCGGAAAAATATCTCTGCACTTCCTTTCTGTACATCACCCCGATCTGCTTTAATATCCATCATCACAAGATAAGTGGTTATTGGAATATTCCACTAAGAGATTGATCAGGTCATGTTCTATAAAACATGTTGATCATATCAACTAATTCTTGATTCAAGTACATAACATTTTCTGTATAGGACATGTAGAATTGCTTTATCATAAAGCAGTTCATCGGTATTAGAAATCATCACCCGCCATCCTAAGTTCAGTTTGGAAATTAAGGATAACTCGCACATCAAATAATATACAGAATAAATCATCAGTAGTTAATTGAACTTTTCTGTTGATTTCATTAAAAAATTCTAAACTCCAAGCACAGTCAGTCAGCAATGTTAATGAAGCTCAATCTTCATACCAAGTAAATTATCACCAATAGCCATTGAACTTTTCATTTCATCCTACAGACAATGCCTGCACATGACTTCCACGTTCCAACCCACATCACCGAATCTAAGAACCCACAAAAATTCAACTTACTTGCTTTACCATTCCCTAACAATGGATATCAGCCTAAACAACTCCTTTAGAACTACTCAATTTCTCAAACTTAGAACAAGACCACAGCTTATGGCTCAACTAACTATTATATAAACCCCTAAACCAAAACATAATACTATTCCATGAATCAACAAAATAACACATCAATTTACGATTTAGTTCAGATAAGTAAACGACAATCTGTTCCTAAAATGAATGCAATTAAAAATTGAGTACACCTCCGATCTAAAAATCCAGAACTGAAGTAAGCAATTCTTAAATTAATTAAAATCCAATTTATTAAGATCTGAAAAATCAACATTGGCAATTACTGCATACCCTTTTCGTTTATGCAACTTAACAATCTATAATCAAACAGAAATACATTTGACCACATGTATATATCGACATAAGGATAACGAGGACTCACAGTCGCGAAAGACGATGTTGTCGCCTCTCTGAGAAAGCACGAAGACCTGAGAAATCATGATCACGCAAATCACTACCACCTTTAAGCGACACCGGAAAAAAAAAAAAAAAAAAAAAAAGCCTTTCAATTCGGGCTCAAATGAATCGACACTTTGATCAACCCTGCCCTCCCAGACTCCGATTTGGCTTTTCGTTTATTGTACGGTTAACGCATCTGCACAATGCGCTGAAGATATTCCCATTACGTCCCGGACCCTAGCAACTTGACAACTTCCCCCCAAGCTTTTAATTATTATTTTTTTCACCAAATACTATTAATCGATTTTAAATTTAGCCATACTTTTTAAGTCACATTTATTTTAAAAAATTAATACCATTTTTTAAAATCACTATTTATAATTTTTTTTTTTTTTAAAATAAAGTTATAATCAAATTGATAAAAAAATTATTAAAATATCTTTAATTTTTTACAAAATGATTGATGATATGTGTGTGTATATATATATATTGAACTATTCCACAAAGAGGGGGGTGAAAATTAATTGTTATAATAATTTATGGGGAAAGAGAAATAAGATATACTGAACTATAAAATTGTTCCCATAAAAATATATGAAAATCCTTAGACATTAATTAGAACAACAAACAGTTTCTAATTATGGCATCATTCTATTCCTAAATTACCCCTTTTGTACAGATTATGATGATCATCATCATCATCGTCACAACATAAATACTACTTTCTAAAAAAAAAGATAATCTTAAATGGACATTAAAACCAAATGTTCATTGTCCAATTTGGCCCGTCCCGAACTCGATGATTTTTGAGCCCAATAACAGTGGACAAGTCAAGGCCCTATCTTCCACAACCGCTTTCAAGGCCATTCTAAACGACCGGAGATCATCCTCACCACCACCACCTTCTCTGCACAATTGTACTACCAGCACCGCCTTCGTCCTCCCTCCTATGGTCGACATTTCCGCCTTGACCAACCTCCCTTTAACGGACCTCACTGCTTCCGTCAAATCTGCATTCAGTCTCTGCCTATCCTCACAGCATATGGTGGCTTTCACCTGCATAATTTGTTCTTCTCCTTCAATTCCACATGAATAGCTGACGACTTTTACCTCGTCTTTCTCTCCGGGTAAAAACAATGGCCACCTGCCATTGCAGCCACCTTCTCCTTCATTCTCCATTGACACATGCTCAGCTACCTTTCTCTTCAGTTCCTTTAACCGTTGAACGGCTTCCATCAGCACACTAGCTTTCTGTTTCTACAACATTACATATCATCACAAAAGCATCCCGACCGATTGAATCCAATTAGTTCTATTTATAACAAGAAATAAATATAAATACAACAAATTGTTTTCGAAACATATATTAAATTCGTATAGAAATGAAATTATATAAGCAACGCGTGCATGGAAATGGATCGATCAGAGGAGTTATGATTATTGATCGATGGGAAAAAAAATGCTGAAAAAAAAAAAAAAATTATATATAGATATATATATATATACTTTGGCGAGTTCAGGGAAGAGGTGGCGGAGAGTCTGTAAGTGCTCATTGATTCTTTTTCTACGTCCTTTCTCGGCAAGGGCATGAAGAACAGCAGCTTCTTTAGATTTTTTGCCTGAGTTCGAGTTAGGAACATTTCTGAGGTTTGTTTTCTGTGGTTTTTGAACAACTACTACTTCATTTACTTTGTCAAGAGGCTCTTCCAGTATTCCATTGCAGCCTTGAATTTGAAGCATATTTTTCAGTACCTATACAGAACAGATCAACGGAACAATATTGGCGCTAGCTAGCTAGGAGAAAGAAGAGAGAAGTACTGTGGCTATATATATATATATATTATATACATACATAAATTGATTAATTAATTAATAGAAATATAGAAAGGAAAAATCCTGGCCAAGCAATAATAAAGCAGAAAGATATTAGGGTTTATGATATATATAGTAAAAGTGTGTTTTCTGTGTGTGTGTGTGTGTGTTTGTGTTCATGATACTCCGTGTGTGTGTGTATATATATATATATCATTATTGGAAGTAAAGATTTGCAGATATGAAGATCAGAGAAAGAGAAATAAAGATCAGAAGAAACATACGTCAGGGAGATACGGAAGTAACAGAACAGAAAAGAAAAAGAAAAAGAAAAAGAAAAAAAAAAAAATGGGTGGAAAGAAATGGCAGAAGCTAGCTGCTGCTGTTCATGAAAGATGAGACAAGTACGTACTGTGTGTGAGTATTAATGGTCGTAGAAATGAAGGAGATGGGTGTTTTTTCTTCTTCTTCTTCTTCTTTTTTTCTTTTATATTTATCATTGACGGGTTTTTAAAGGTGAAATCATTTGCTTCAGTCAGGGTTTTATGCAGAGGGATGATGTGGGGGAGTGAGAGAGAGAGAGAGAGAGACACACACACACACACAAAGGATCAGGGAACTGATTAGAGTACAGAGGATTGAGACCAGATTCCTTCCTTCTCTCTATATGCATATAAATATATATATATATGTATATCTTCTCTTCTGCTATATATATATGGTGATCTTTATGAATTCATGATCAATTAATTTATGGCATTGATAATTAATTAACTTATATACACCATGCATCCATATACTGATATACATACATATATATATATTACATTAAACATATGTATCGCATTCTTTAATAAAAAAATCGTATGATTTTCATATGGTAATAAAGTTTTAGGACATTAAATTCATGATTTGTCTGTCATTTTTTTTTTTTTTTTGTGTGTGTTTTACAGTGGGAGTGCTGCAATGATAGAGTGAAGAGAAGAATGTTAAAAGAGGTTAGAGGATGAGACAGTTATACAGTTATACAAGAAGGGACAATTTCCTTTTTTCCATTGTAGAGTCACAATCTAACCTTCAAAGCCACAGACCTAATTCTTGCAGCCATTTTCCCAATCCTACCCCTCAAAATAATAATAATAATAAATATAGAAAAATTACCCAATTTAATTAGTTCATATATATTTAGGTATATTTTCAATAATAAGATCCCTCTTTTGTTTTCTCCTAGAAAAAACATAAAAAAAAAGGTTTAAATATACTTAAAAAGTGACTTAACTGTCCATATTGGGTTAAGAGAATCTAACTCTTGCTTGGAAAATACTTTATATTCTTACAAAGTGCTCACAACGAGTGTCAAACTTTTGTCAACTTGTGCAAAGTCAAGAGTTTATAAACCTATCTTTTAGTCCAAATTGGGTTAGGAAAATCTAACTCTTGCTCGAAAAAATACTTCATTTTCTTACAAAGTACTCACGATGAGTATCAAACTCTTGTTAACTGGTGTCAAACCAATGGCTTATCATCTTTTTTTTTTTTTTTTTTCTTCTTCTAGCAAGGGTTTGATTTAATTTTCTTTACTTAGCAAATTTATATATCCTTATACTAAAATTGATCAAAGATTTGTTGAATGGAAAAAACAAAGTATTAATTACTCCATTCGATCATCAATAATACCTTGAAGGTAAGATGTTCGATAAAAGTCCAAAACGGATTAGTTTAGTTTAGTTGGTGGGCAGAGATGGGGAGAGAGGGGGGCAAAAGGAACATCCAATCCAAGTGGTTGTCTAATTTTGACAAGGAAAGATCAACATCTCATGGCAGAAAGGAAAAGAAGAATGTAGAGTAATTTCTTTTCTCTTTTTTTTTTTTTTTTTTTTTTCTCATCATAATGCAAGGTGAAGAATAAAAACAAAAGGGAAGATGTTTTTATCCGGACTGCAATAAGGCATGTTTACAGCAATTGTTGCAGACCTCATGCTGAGCAGTGTTTTGAACCAATTTTGTAAAGACAAAGCCTATGCTGTTGCTGCCCCCATAGGACCCCATTTTTGGAGCTTTATGTATGTATATATAGATATATATATATTGATTGAGGTTGGTCCCCGTCCCAAGTCTGAGATTTAACCTCTCACCCTTCATCTTTCCCCCCCACAACATCAAAACAAACTAAACAGCATCACCTTTAACCTTTTTACTATCTATGGATATTTGAATAAGTCGTCTGCTCCATCCCGACAGATGAAAAAGCCTATTTTAGCTCTACCTTTTCAAGCAGAATGATTGTTCAATGCGTTACCTTTGCCAAAAGAGAGGAGATTATCATTTCTTCTTCTATTTCCTTCCTTTTTCTAACCAAATTTTGTAGACTTAAAAGACCCTTGAGCCTTTTTTTGTCGATTTTAATTTCACTTTACTAACTTAAACATCTAAAGAAAATATTCCTTATCTTTTTGACAAAAAAATGAGACTCAAGATTAGAAGCACGCGTTAGCTCATTAGATAGTACAAATGATCATGAATTTGAGTCAATTAAAAGGATCGGAATTAATATATATATACATCTTATATATATATATATATATATTTTTTTTTTTAAAAAAAAAAAGGAAAGAGAAAGAGACAGACAGACACCATTATTGAGATCCGAGTAAAAAAATAGTAAGAAAACCACTTGTAGATTTCAACAAGAAACAC
>JAXGGT010000004.1:7592901-7606611 GCA_035583425.1 Marsdenia floribunda | reverse complement strand
TATATATATATTGAGAATGTAAATTACAAAATAATAAAAAATAATCTATTTAGATTAAATTAACTCTATTGAGTTTGTGCACTTGTAGTTGTAATGCTTGTTAATATAATTTTCAATTAATTAGGTTAGAAACTCTATATATCTCGAGGTATGGTACTGATTAAATATCTATTTAGAAAATAAGAGGTATATATCTCGAGGTATGGTACTGAAAATAAGAGGTATATATATATATATATATTGAGAATGTAAATTACAAAATAATAAAAAATAATCTATTTAGATTAAATTAACTCTATTGAGTTTGCGCACTTGTAGTTGTAATGCTTGTTAATATAATTTTCAATTAATTAGGTTAGAAACTCTATATATCTCGAGGTATGATACTGATTAATATCTAAATCTTGTAGTTGATTGTATTTTTATTTATTTATTTATGAATTTGACCCTAACTCATGAATATTTATAATTTTGTTATTATCAACTTTTATTAATATTTCTTTTTTTTTTTTTTTTTTTCAGGCTGCCCTTTAATTAGTTGGAACAAGGAAGAAGAAATTAAATTAAAGGGTGTGGAGAAGTTTGGAATAAGAAAAAGTGATGAGAGGTTATGTTTGCTAGCTAAGGCTTCTTCTTCATATATATATATAATGTAGCAATTAATTAATTAATTAATGGTCTGGTGTTGTAATTGCTTAATTACTATGTAAAAATTGTTCACTCCATACACTACAAATTAAGGTGCCCTTTTTTAACTTTCTTGAGGACATGCACAAATATATGTATGTATGTATGTATGTATGTATTATGCATTTGGAATTTGCAATGAAGAAAAAATGTATGTCAAATTATCTGACTTTATTTATTTTGTTTAATTTCATGCTTCTGTTTTGTAAATTTTGAGTACGTTTATTTCGACAGTTTTTTTTTTTCTTTTTTTTCAAAATAAAATATAGGAAAATTGACCGATTCAGTACTTTAACTATTTTTGTTAATTAACTTAAATTCATAATCTTTTTTCTAAAAAAAAAAAATTTGTTAAGTCCTACATCTTTTTACGAACAACTTGTTAAGTCATATATATTTTTTTTAACATGTTAAATTTTACATCTTTTTACGAGCAATCTGTTAAGTCCTTCTTTCTGATAAAAAATTTAAATTTTTTGGTCAAAATTAATCACGTGCTGGGCACGTGATGTATTTTTAAGGGTAAAATCGTCCTCACACTATTTTTCTCACAGTTTTATTGGAGGAATTCCATCGTGGCTCAGTGTGAGGATGATTTTGCCTTTAAAAAAACATCACGTGCTCGGTACGTGATTAATTTTGGCCAGAAAATTTAAATTTTTGGCCAGAATGAAGGATTTAACAGGTTGCTCGTAAAAAGATGTAGGACTTAATAGATTAAAAAAAAAAAAAAAATGTAGGACTTAACAAGCTACTCATAAAAAAATGTAAGACTTAACAGACTTAAAAAAAGATTATGGATTTAAGTTAATTAACGAAAATAGTTAGAGGACTAAGCCAGCCAATTTTCCTAAAATATACGACATGCATGTGATAGTAAATTTTTATATGATAATTGATTATTGTGTATGATATATAAGGGATAACAGGTTTAATTAGCAATATATTCATATATAAAATTGAATCTTCACATACTTTTGTGGGTTGAGATAAAAAAAAAAATAAAAAAAAAAATCCTGAAAATTTAAATGAACAAAATACATTTAAAATGTTTTTTTTGAAAAAAAATCTAAATGCACTTAAATCTACTAATTTGGTTGTTGATAAAGTTTAGTTTTAAAATGAAAACCAACCAACTAAAAAAAGTGAAGAATTGGTAATTTGAGTAGGGTGGTAATATTTAATTCGATACAAAAATTTGATATACAATACAAAATTAGTGGGTTAGGGTTAAGGATAAACGGGTTTGTGTGAGAACCGGTTAATGGTTTAATAATAATTGTTTGAGTTGAACCCGCGTAATCAGTTTTCAAAACTTATTTAAATAATAATTAATTTTTTTTATTTTAATTATTAATATTATTTTAATTATATATTCTAATTATTTTTAAATTTTAATATTTTATATATAATTAAATTACATATATTTTTATAAATTAAATAGATAAATAATCGAGTTAATAATTGATATTGTATAATTGTGTTGACAAGTTAATGATTTTTAAATTATATACGTGTTATAATCAAGTTGGCGAGTTGACACGATTAATTTTTGTGTCGTGTTCGGATTCAAATTTTTTGTGTAATTTTGAGCTTGTGTTAGGTTCCGATTGACATATGAAGTATAATTATTTAAACTTAATCTAACACGATTGCCACCCTAAATTTGAGTAAGTGCCTGAGTTTTGACGGTATTTGTAAATGCGTTTTTCCAGCTCCTACCGATAACTTATAACTACGTACTGCACGCAGCACGCGCACGAAATACAGTTTGTAGAGTAGCTTTCCATAAGAGGAAAGTTAGAAGCTTCAGTGGAAGACGATTGAGAAAACAACAAGAAATGCAATCTCAGGTCCGAAGATGGGCATTTGGTGGCCTCTTTGTGCTTCTGCTTCCGAATTTCTTCCCTTCGCTCTTTTCACCACTGGGACGTGCTTATCCTTCCATTTTCTCTGTACGTCTTTCTCCCAATATATATATATATATATATATTTTTGCTGAAATTTTGGATTTTTTACTCGGAACTAATTTACGGGGTTTCTTTTTGAAGACTTTTGATTGCATAAAGATTGAATATTGATGGTTTTTATATTTGTGTTTTTCTTTTTGTTGTTGGGTTTTGGTAATTCCTGAAACTCAATCCATATGTTGGTTGAGGGAAGTGACAATTTGGGACTGGAATCTAATTTAGAATTAGAGGGGTTGTGTTTATAGCAATGAATTAGAGTTACATATTATCTGAATAAATTTGATTCATTTCTTTTCCTTACCTCACCTGATCCCTTGACAGTGGGATTGAGTTTAACGGTTGGTAGTTAATTCAATTCAAGGGTTCTTTCAAATTCCAATGAGTTTAAAAGATTGTCTCTTGTTATTTGCGTTTCTTTTGTTCTAAAATTGTGTTGTTGCTAGTATAATCTGTACATTCTGCTATGAGATGAGGTATCTGAGAAAGTTCATTGTAAATTGTGGCATCCAAGAGGGATTGGGCATTAGTATTTTAGCTAATCTGTAAACGGCTTGTAACTATGAAGGGAAGTCAAGTATATTTCATGTGACTAGCACATGATAATCTTGAAAGGAAAGGATCAACTAAGTTTACTCAATAACATAATAGAATGATTGTTCTTGTCCAGATTGTACATGGTAATCCTATCTGGCGGTTTCTACAACATTTATGTTTATGATGTCTCTTACCATGATCAGCTTTCTGCTTGTAATTGTATCTGTAGAAATTTGAGCGGGTGATCTCAACCTTTGATATCTAATCTTCAGTGGTCGTCTTGATTTACAGGAATGGATTGCCCCAAAGGCAATGCACTTGAAATTACTAAACGGTGCTTTAAATCGGCTAACTGTGAGTGGGTTCTGAATTTATTGTTTTGTTTGGAAAATTGCTATGTAATATGGACTGCATTATAACTAACTTGTATTTTTTAAACTTTCAGTCCAAGAAACAAGAATCAGAGCTCTGGTCTCCCTTGCCCAACCAAGGATGGAAACCTTGTGCGGCCTCCCGTAGTACACCATGTGAGTGCTTTTGACGTTGAGCATTTCTTGCTATTGGATCAATATTCTGGGAACTATAATCACACTTCTCCTGAAAATTTCTCAAAAAGGCGTGTTTCTTAAACTTTTGAGTGCTTGTTCTCAAACTGCTTCTGCTTTTGCAGTTTTACCCGAGAAATCACAGGGTTATATCCAGGTGTTTCTTGATGGAGGACTCAATCAGCAAAGAATGGGGGTAAGATGGCTCCAGTTTGGCATCCTTTCATGATAAAAGAGCTTGAGCTACAGAAAATATTATGTTCATTTGAGTTTTGTAGTGTGTTTATTGGTTTGCCCTTCTGTGAAGGTTTGCGATGCAGTAGCTGTTGCTAAGATTCTAAATGCGACACTTGTGATCCCTCACTTTGAAGTGAATCCTGTTTGGCAAGATTCAAGGTATTTTATGCATCAAATTTCTCTATTATCATTTTCATACTTAGAAAAGACCATTGACATAATTTTTTGTGAAGTTCATTTACAGATATATTTGATATTGATCATTTTATTGACGTCCTTAAGAATGAAGTTTCTATAATCAAAGAGCTGCCAAGCCAGTACTCTTGGAGTACCAGAGAGTACTATGCAACAGGCATAAGAGATACTAGAATCAAAACTGCACCTGTCCATGCATCTGCCCCTTGGTATCTTGAAAATGTCTTGCCTGTAATGCAAAGGTTTGTACAAAATAACTAAACGGTTACAATCAAGTAGCCTTCTTCAAATATGTGACATTTAGAGTATTTGGCATGATTTATCGTATTTTCATGATTTTTTTTTTTTGTGCTGTTGGATTTTCTCCCTAATCAACGCAAAGTTCTTTTGGTGGATTATTGCATGATTTCACTTTCAACATGCAAATGCTGCAACTGAAATTTCTAGTATATCAATGTTTTTATTACTATGCAATACAAAGCATGAATGTTCTTAGCATCCCCTTCTAAACTTGGTATTCATATGTCCTCTGTTTTTCATTTTTCCCTTTTTCTTCTTCCAGTTACGGGATTGCTGCTATAGCCCCATTTTCTCACCGTTTGGCATTTGACAACCTGCCTTCTGACATCCAGCATTTGCGCTGTAAGGTTAATTTTGAGGCATTAGTTTTTGTTCCCCACATCAAAATGTTAGCAGAGTCCATTATCAGTCAATTGCGATCTTCTTCTAGCGACAACGGGGGATCAGATGCTTCTCGCCTGCAGGAGAGAACAGATAGTAGGCAAAGAGCTGGAAAGTATGTAGTATTGCATCTTCGCTTTGACAAAGTATGAGTCTTTCCTCTTTTAGTTGTTTCAATTCCCACCCTCAATTAAATGAAGGCATAGAAAAGGATGTACGTGAGGAACAAGAAATATATTTTTGTGAAGATTATTATGCCTACCTAGTTACCAGTTAAACTAGAATTGTGGAAATGCTGAGTTTTCGTTTCCAATACTTTGGATCTGCAGCTATGGCATAACATTTGAGTTCTCATTGAAACCCATCCTGGACAGGATATGGCTGCTCACTCTGCTTGTGAGTTCGGTGGGGGTAAAGCTGAGAAATTGGCTCTTGCAAAATACCGCCAGGTACTTTGGCAGGGAAGGGTGCTTAACTCTCAGTTCACCGATGAAGAACTAAGAATTCAAGGGCGTTGTCCATTGACACCTGAAGAGATTGGACTCCTTTTGGCTGCTTTGGGCTTTGACAACAGTACCATGTTATACCTTGCTTCCCACAAGGTTAATTATCTATCTCATTCTCCACTTAGTCTAGAATTAGGAGCTGGGAACTCATTATCTGAGGGAAAAGTTCGTGCAATAGTTCATGATTATGAGCATATTATGTTGTGCATGATTTTGAATGCTTCTGTTCCCTTTTTCGTAAATTTCAGGTATATGGAGGTGAAGCAAGAATTTCAACTCTTAGAAAACTGTTTCCCTTAATGGAGGATAAGAAGAGCCTTGCCTCTGCTGAGGAATTGGCAAAGGTTGATGGAAAAGCTTCTCTGTTAGCTGCCATTGATTATTATGTGAGCATGCAAAGCGACATTTTCATTTCTGCTTCTCCAGGGAATATGCATAATGCACTGGTATGGCTTCAACAACTTTCAGTTTCTCCATTTAAATTTAGTTCCAGTTTCAACTGTCATCAACAAAATATGATTTGAGTAAAAGTTGCAATAATTTCTTGAAGATTTCATGAATGGAGGAGTTAGATATGGCTTTGATTGTATTCTCAGGTTGCCCATCGGGCGTACTACAACTTAAAGACTATTAGACCAAACATGGTGCTTTTGGGGAAGCTTTTCCTGAATAAAAGCCTGGAATGGTCAGAGTTCCAGCAAGCAGTACAGATTGGCCACAAAAATAGACAAGGGCAACTCAGGTTAAGGAAAGAAAAGCAGTCCATATACACCTATCCCGCTCCTGATTGCATGTGTCAAGCTTTTGGCTGATAGATAGATTTCGTTCTTTCTTTTTTCTTTTTCACTTTTAAGATAATCAGAATCTGGGATGGATTTTTGTTAGACCTGCCGTACTTGGTAGTAGAGTTGCACGTGGTAGTTCACCCCCCACATCTAAAGTTTTTTTAGGTAAATCCATCTCGACTAATTCAATAGAAATCATATGAAATCCTTCATATGAAGAAGATTTCAAAATTAATCATCGAATTCCAGACCTTTCATTTTTGACGAGTATTTAAGTAAAGACTTACATTTTGTTCTGACCCCCACATACGTCTAAAGTTGACAAAAACATTATGAGATGCCAAACATATTCTTTAAGGAAAAATGATGGAAAATTGGTCATTTTAGTCCTTATATTAATTTTATTTGGACAAAAGGGTCTTTATTTTTGGATAAATAAATTCTTTTTTTTTTGTTTGAACAGAGGAGTCCATGTTTTTTTAATTTGTGGATAAATTAATTTTTATTCTTTTTTGGTTTGGACAAAAAGATTCTTATTTTTAAATTTTTGGATAAATGAATTTTTATTTTTTTTATTTGGATAAACGGATCTTTTTGACCAATTTTATTTAGAAAAAAGTTTTACTTTTAACATGATTTATTATTATTCTACATATTGTGATAATTATTTCATTTTATCTTTTAATTTCTCTCTCTTATTTTGTTGTATTTTTAGACAAAAATTAGTCAAAAGGATATGTTTGTCTAAATAAAAAAAGAATAAAGATTTATTTATCCAAAAATAAAAAATAGTGACCCTTTTTGTTCAAACGAAAAAAGAATAAAAATTTGTTTATCTAAAAATAGAAAACATGGACCTTTTTGTCTAAACAAAATTAATTTAGAGATTAAAATGGCCAATTTTCCGAAAAATGATTATTGTTCGCTTCTTTGAGGTACTTGAGATGGTTTTGTCTCAAAATAGGTCAACATGGTCGATCAGGTTAATCAATAAGAGCTTATTTACAGTGCAAAACGCCAGCCTTAAAAAACATGGCTTCTGGGCATTCTATGCACATGGTTAGACCAATAAAGGAGAAAAACTATAGCGAAAGATGGTGGTGGTGATCACCTTCCCTTCTCTCGCGGATCACGGGGTGCAGCAGGAGTTGGCATGTCAGCTGTTTCATCTTCCTTATCTTTGCCTAAGGCAGCCAACCCTTTTGCCTCTGAAAGTGTAGAGGGCAGCGCCAATTCTTCTTCATCAATTGGGAGTGTCCTCTTAGATCCTTCTAAAGCCACACCAAGAACAATGTTATCTTCGAGGAGAGTATTCGATGGTCTGGGGATGTCTTGCTTTGCTGGTGGTGAAGTGGCAAGAGCTTTATCTATCTCATCACTCCCCAAATCTTGTGTTGGAAGCACTTCTTCATCTTCAAACATCTCATCAGATGATCCCACTCCCAACCGTCCAGCATCTGATGACATGGTTGTGGTGACCTTCGCCTCCCCATTGTCATCCGAACTTTGTCCTAATGAGATCTTTTGATCGACTTTGTCATCGTCAAGTATTGATGTTTGTCCTGCTGCCATAGCTTTCCCATCTTTTTCTTCATTTGGTTGTACTGAGCTTGCTGAAGCTCTGGTCTTATCATCGTTGTTGATTTTGTAAGGTGGCTCAATCAGCAGGAGAGAACGGTTTGCAGCTGGTCTTGTTTGAGAGAAAATTGTCTCAGCAAATGGCACCCTATCCACATCGGGCTCGCCATACACCTTCTGATATGTACGGAGAGGAGTGGCAAGCCGAGCACGATGATGACTGATCACTCTAAGCAGATCCAGCAATATAGCTTCCTACATAAATGGAAATGACTGATAGTAAGAGATTATCCCCTAGCAACCTGTTGATTACAGGAATAAACTTAGGTAAAAGAAACATGGAGCACACAAAGGAAAATTAGCCTCCCTAATTTATTAGTTTTTGATAGCTTAAGTCCTTTATCAATTTCTTTTACTCGTTTTTAGTTCCTATATTGTTGTTTTGGTTGTTTTAGTCCTTTTTATCATATTTTAGCTAATTTTTTTATCAAGTTAAGACTTTACAATGAGTCTTAATTTTTTTTTTTTAATGAAAATTTTTAATTTGTTTGATCAAGTTAAAACAAATATAGACCGTAGAATCCTAACTCGAAAAATGTTAGCCAAAATATGATCGAAATAACCAAAATGGTCACTCGATAATAGAATGGAGTTAAAACAGACAAAAAAGATACATGTATTTTTGAACACCAACAGGAGCTGAGAAAAAATGAATTTACCAAAGGAGCACTAAACTAGCAAGTTTATTTTATCAAGTCAAGTTAAAACTGCAACTTAAAAGTTGTAAACAATGGCCAAAAATTATGTCAACAAGATATAAGAGGTGGATACAAACACTATATAAACAGAAAAGATATATTCCATAATCTATTTACTTGTGAAATAAAAGAACTTACAGAGAACAACCTTACCTTAACAGAGAGATACTCCTCAAAACGAGAGGTCTTCGCAAAACAAGAAACCATAATCTGTTTGAATCAAGCACACAATGAGAAAGAATACACAATAACAACATTACATAAAAGTAACTCAAAATAACCCACGTAAAATTATCAAGCCCACACATGCTTAGAAAATCTTTATGTAACCATGAAACAAGAAGCAGATGCAAGCCAACTGGCAACCAAATCACTATGGTAATACAAAAATCTTCAACTCCACAATCAGGTATGGTCAAATCTGTTAAAATTCTCAATTAGACATTTTTCAGTTTATAGATTATAGATGATTACCTAGGCGAATATATAAATCTTAATAGTGAACAACTATTGAGGGTTCATCACTTGAAAAGCCACAACTGCATAACATACTGTTAGTTTTAATTAAGGAGGAAACGGGTGGATCCCCTATTCAAATTTAAGCCCTTTTGCTGCACTATGACAACACTTCCAGATGGTGCAATATACAAATATTTCGCAAAATGAACAACTATTCCAAGAAAATGACAACCTTCCATTATATAAAATCGATCAAAAATATTTCAAGGACAATTAAGCACAACAGAAAATAAAACATACAGGAAACAAACACCATACCATAAGTGCCTGATTTTCTGGATCAATGGTATCAAGAAAGATCCGTCTGTGCAATTTTTGCTGCTCTATTTGAGGATTTTTAGCCAAAACCTTGCGCATATCAGCTACGATATTCTGTTTAAAAGTAAAAGGAATCAAAACAGAAAGAGCAACATTCACATCTGCACGAAAATCTCTGGAGGGAAGAATCAATTCTCACGTTGATTTTATTCACATCCAAATGACTGATCGCTAAATGTGTTTTAATGCGCCAGTGAGTCTTTTGGCTAAGATTCCTCACTACACTGACAGTGAACTTGTGATTGGGAATATGAATTGCTTCACGATCATCGCCTCTTATAACTGTTGGAGACCACCACCCTACACGCTGGAAAGAGCAATATATTGAATGAAAATTGTGCTGCAAGCTGGTAGCTGATTTGAAGAAAAATTCCACAAATTTAGGGTATTCAGACAAACCTCAACTGTACCAGAAACTTCATAGCCCTCAATCTTTGTCTGTATCCAATCATTTTGAACAAATGGATGTGTTGCATGGATCATTATACTTGAAAGAAAATTTGTGAAAATCTGAAAATTAGGGAAGAAACTAATTATATTTAGGGAAGAAAAGAAAAGCCATCAACCTTTTTAATCCATAATAATACAAAACAATTGCAGTACTTACCTCACGACCAGCAAGAGTAAGCAATACCGTGCCAAGACCCCCAGCAGTGAGCCACCTTTGAGTTGAAAACCCAAGCAACTCCATAAACAAGGCAAGAGCAGCCATCCATACTGCAGTATATACAGCTTTTCCTGCAAATTCAAAGCCCATCTACATATTCCACGAAAGCAAAGGAAAAAACAAAAAATAAAATAAACTGTTAATCATAACCCTCCATCAAAAAAAATTAAATGTAGAATCATATGAGCTCAGTATTAAAACGGGCAAATTACTAAAAAAGAAAAATTCAAATGGAAGACGGGAGACAAAACTCAAACAAAGCAATAGGTACCATTATCACAAGTTAAAATTGAAACCACCTTTGAACAAAAACAAGACTTCCCACTAATTCATAACATAGGTCGACACAAATGGCATTTAAATACCAGGCTCACAATGTTATGACCGCAGAGAAGGCTATTTGTGGTTAAGTGCTATTCAGTTATTTGCCGTGCATAACAAGCTAGATTTCCCTGTGAGTCTCTTTAATAATTTAAAACTTAAAAATGAATATCTTGTGAAATACACCTGATGAAAAATTGCATGCATAGCATATGTATTATGAGTAATGAAAACATACATTTCTTGCATCACTAGAATCTTTTGCCTCCACAAGAAATTTTTGTGTTTGCTGAATCAAGCTGCAAAACAAAAGGGTAGCAACTGTAAACAGCTAATGAACCGGAAACTCCAAAAAAAACTGACATAAAGTACAGACATATGTGCATTTGAATCTGTAACACAAGTGCATTTCTTAGTACAAGTGAGAGGAAGAGCAACTGAGAGATCATTGCTTAAAAATAAGCAAGATAAATATACTAAAATAAGGAAAATTGTAAGTCAAAAAATAGGAAATATAAGCTACTCAATAGGACTTCCAGTGGCATACAGTTGCCCAACAGATGGAAGCAACTGGACAGAGAGGTGTCCTGATTATTCTTTACCATTGATAATGCACGTGGAAAGCATTGCCTAACTCATCAAAAAGGTCAAATTACCTTGATAAACAGTAGGCAAAGGCCAAAACCGTAGATAATGATCGTACAAAACTCAAAAGTCGTTGCTTCACAGCTTGACTAGCGACAGAAGGCAAAATCACAGGATCCAGAGCCCTGGAAAAAAAATTCCAACACAGAAGTTATTAAATGAGATCCCAGAAGTGCTTAATGTCAAAAACAATGAAAATACATAGTCTTAGAAAAAGCAACAAACTGAAACCTGCATAACAGTATTGCTCCGGACCACAGAAGCAAAGGCTGAAGGTAAGAAGTTAAAACATAGTTTGTCCCACTCTTTTTCCAACTGTTGTCTTTCTTCTGCAATAGGACATTCAAGAAGGATGTAAGCCAAATAATAGCTTAAATAATTGCTTAAACAAGACACAAATAATAAACCGTAAAAGGAAGCCATACATGAAACAAAATAATCCTGCCAAAACGCATCAATGGCCCAAGAACCCATGCAGCGAAAGCAACAATACCAAGAGCAGGAGCTAATTGAGGAACAAGAGGGCTTCCTTTCAAAGCATCATATGACCTGTGCATGAAAGGATTCTACATGATAGATGTGCGTATTCCTTTTCTCTTATGGTACAGAATTAGCAACAAAGGCAAGATATTAAATATAATCCAGTACTGAGAAGAGTAGGGTTAATCCATATTAAACTAAAGGAGAAAAGGGAAGGTATCAGATTTAAACCACAAACCTAGTGAAAATTTCAGTAGCCACTTTTACAACTTGAATCTCACTTCCTCCACCGGGCTTTAATATGGAATGGCATATGAAAACATTCAATCTAGTGCACCTCCGACTTACAGGAACACGTTCATTGTTCATAAGATGAAGAGTCCAAGCATCATGATGCTGCATGTTTAAGAAATTTGGTGTCAACTCCATGTTAGATGCCTAAGAAGTTCCAATGAAAGTGAATATAAAAAAAATGGAGATCCCAACAAGAAGGTTTGTGACTTTTAGCCTCATTTAAAATAATTCTCTTAGATTTCTTAGCAAATATCACGTAAAATAACCTAAAAATTATCTTTTTCTTCTTTATATCTAAACAAATAAAGGGCCAAGGTTGCTTCCTTTCCTCACCATGATTCCCGAGCTCTGATCACATTTTTCCTCAATGTATCAACTTCCAAAATTAAAATAAACAAGAAACAAACACAGGAAGTACCAATAGATCAACTTTCTCTCTCAAATATGATTGTACTTAGAATTATATAAATTCCTCCATTATGTACATTTAACTGAAAGATTTTATACGCATACCACCATGCAAACAGGGAGATAAAAGGGAAATGGTGTACAACGAGTTTAAAGAGGAAGATACCAGATAATAAGGTGACAAGGAGAAGCTAAGTGATTGTAAGCGGGTCCTGTCCATCACACCCTATAAAGGTGGAAAATTTATGTGAATGAGCAGATCAATTAAAAAAGAGATCAAGAGGGCAGATAAAAACTTTACAAAGGAGAATCACGTACCTTGAATTGGACATTGCCTCCAAAGTTGCTGTGAATTCCCAATTCACGGGAAAAAAACAAGGTGCTGGCACTTGCCATTGTCATAGAATATACCAAGAAAAGCCTCTACCAGCACAGTGCCAAAAGCACGCATAAAGAAACAACTAGGGTCCTACATTCAAATTGGAAAGTATCTCCGGATAAGGAACCAAACAAAATAAGAAAGAATGCAATTTTGAACATTTAACACTATTAAAACTGAGTACACATACCAATAATCACAATTAATCCGAAACACCAAATAAACATGTGCAACACACTGTCTATCATTTTGCAAAACATTTCAATGATTCCATCTCTATAAATCTCCTAAATAAAAGATCACACACAAAAGAATTCCCCCTTCAAAAATGCACTACATTGTAATTCAAAACTGAACTCAGCCACGAGCATCAATTACTCAAAATAAATAAATTTGGTCGAATACTTATTCCTTAACACTCACATCTTAATTAATTATCAAAATCCCAATTCCAATATCCAATTTTTCCTCCCTCCTCCTTTTCTACTGATCTTCTAGAAATCTAAAGAGTTAAAATCAATTAAAATGATAATAATAAGATAAAATTTGAGCTTGGAAATTGCAAGTTTGAAACTTAAAAAAAAAAAAAAAAAAAACTCAAATATTACATATTCCTCAATAGGATCATGCTATAATGTTACACTAATGAATTGAGACCAGACCAAAAAAAAAAAAAAAAAACAACGTAGCCAAAATTTTACCTTAAACTGTTGAAAACACTGTAGCTGAAAAATGATGCAAAAACCGGGGGGAAAAATTGAAAAGGGAGGGGAATGAAACAGAGAACGAATAGGGGAATGGAGAATGGAAATGGGGGAGAAGGGTCAGTGATAATTCGCACTGGATGAGTTCGACACGCAACTGCGCCGTGGACAAGTCAGTTTGTACTGTTTTGGATAATTTGCTTGGGGAAGTTGTGGACAATAAGATACCCGTAACGTGGCTGTCGGAGAGCGGGGGCTTTTTTTGGGTTTTCACCTAGCTTCGACGGTGACCCTCCGCCACGGCGCGTTAAAAACGTGGTTGATATTATTTTGTATCCGGCAAATTGGCATAAATAGTCCCCAAACTATAGCCTTTTGGTGACATTGGTCCCTGAACTATTTTTTTGGTGACATTGGTCCCTAAACTATAATTAATTGTGTGACATTGGTCCCTGGGGTTAGATTTTCTGTCAAACTACCGTTAATCTTCAAAAAAAAA
>JAXGGT010000004.1:7551322-7588832 GCA_035583425.1 Marsdenia floribunda | reverse complement strand
AACTTTTTACGACCTGCCAATTAAGTCCTTCCGGCGAAAATTTTGAATTTTTCGGCCAAATTTCATCACGTGCCGGCTACGTGATGAAATTTTAGGGATAATATCGTTCGCTCACTGTTCATACACCCAAAAATTTTAAGCATACTTTTGTACTGAAGCATTTAGAGTAATGGAAGAATCTATAAAATATGGAAGAATCTCAAATAAGTACACCTCATTTTTTTGAGTTTGAGTAAAAAACTGACAAAAAAAAAAAAATTCTAATCCAAATACACCTTTAATTTTTGTTGGAGAAAATATGTCTCACCATAGTGATCACGTGATAACTTACAATCAATTAAGGGGTTTGCTTAGTATAGTGGATCAGAATTGTGATTGAGGCCCTACAGGCCCATTATTAATATTGCCTTTAAATTCAGCTTCAGATTTTAGTGTCCGTTACGATGAATTATTGCTATATTCTTATTTGTTGGGCAGGCCCCATCGCTGGTAAAAAAAAAAAACTGTAAAATAAAAACAATAATAGCTTAGAAAAAGTTTGGCCCATGTGTGAGAGAGTCCACGATAAAAGTGAAAGAAAGATGTGACCGTTATGGATGGAATTCAAAAAACCGACCATCCCGGATTCCCCACCTATTTAAATTTTCAAATAGTCGGGCCGGGTCCTGTGTCCTATGATTTAAAATTGCCTTTTCAAAACTTTGCCCTAACTATTTTCTTCTCCAGCTCAGAAGAAGAAAAAGGGAATAAAAAACTAGGGATGCATTTGAATTGCCCATTTTGTGTTTGGATTCAAGATTTTGAAAGCTACAGATAACAATGTCATTTTACTCGTTCGTAAATTTTAAAATTTTGCATCGTATATAATGTAATTAAATCCAAATAAATCTTTTATAGTATGAGCAGTATTTACGGTAATTTTTGCTACTTCTTGATTTCTACATTATATAAGACTAGAGTTTATGCAAGTTGGGACTCTTATTCGTAAAGTTCAATTCTTTTTAATGCATTATTTATAAATGTACAATTTGATGATAATGTAATAACAAAAGCAAAGTTTGTAAAAGTAGTCAATTTTGTAATCAATTTACCATCAAATAATTATGGTGATCAACAAAAGTAGGAAAATTGGTCATTTTAGTCCATACGAATTTCGTTTGAACAAAGGGGTTCCTGTTTTTTATTTCTGGATAAACGAATCTCCATTTTTTATTTGGACAAACGGGTCATTTTGACTAATTTTTGTCTAAAGATAAAAGAGAAATTATGAAAAATTAAAAAATAAAATAAAATAATTATCATCACAATACGTAAAATAATAATAAATCATGTAAAAACTAACAAATTTTTCAAAATAAAATTGGTCAAAATGATTCGTTTGTCCAAACAAACAAAAAACAAGGATTCATTTATCAAAAAATTTAAAAAAAGGGCCCCTTTGTCCAAATGAAAACAGAACAAGAGATTCGTTTATCCAAAAATAAAAAATAAGAACCCTTTAGTATGGAGACTAAAAAAACCAAATTTCACAAAAGTAATACTATGTCTACCTCTCTCTCTCTCTCAGCCCTAACTTTCGCTCTTCCCCTTTGCCTTCTTTCCGTGTTGTCTCTTCCCAATTTCCTTCTTTTTATCAGGAGAGAAACTCTAGCTCCGTCTGAAGTTTATTTCTTGGTTGAAAACCCATTATTTTTCTTTTTTTTTTTTTTTCCCTTCTTTTCGTCTTTTATTTCTATTTTCTTCGTATTTTTATCACTTGTTGCATTTCGTATGCAGGGAATTCTTCTAATCTCTTGATATCAATCCATATCTGGACCATTTGTTGGATCTTTGATTTTCTTAGACATTCTTGAAGATGAAATTCGCAATTCGTAGCTGGAATAATGAAAATTTAGATAAGATGGTTCTATTAGTATTCTTTGTGTTGTTATATGTTTTTTCATCTAACATCAACTCACCTGAATTATTTAAGTTGAATATTTTGTCTTCACCTAAATTTTTTAGGTTGATATTTTGTTTTATCATAAATAATGTTAAATCATTCACTTGTGTAATATTTCGTATTTATTAGTGAAATATCACTTAAAAATACATAATCCTATGTTATGTACCACATTGTTAATTTTTGAATCAAATTTTGTTTTTAAGAAAATTTGTGAGCATGTAGTGAATCAAGACACCATTATAGTGTCTTATATCGCGTGAAACATTCTCCAACATATTATTATAAATAACCACAATACAATTTTGAAACTAAGAAAAAGCTTATAGATAAAAAACAAATCGTAAAAATTTATCATATTTTAACACGTGTCAAATATAATAAAATCAATCAATAAAAAAAATTAAAGGAGTGTAACGGCCAATTAGATAACATCGACCAAAAAACTTTTGAGTAATAAAATTATCTCTTCATCTATCTATAGAGTCAATTGTGTCAAAATGTAGCGAAACTTGAAGCATTTTAGATCAATGAAAATATATAAATGTAAGACATTTTCTCCAATTAAAAATATCAAATATTTGATTTTAAAATTTTTAATAAATAGTATTTTTTTAATTTTTTTTTTTCTTTTTGGATAGAAAAACTGACGAACATCCTAAAACTTCGAGCACTAAATTGACAAAGTAACTAAAGTTCAGGGCCTTGTTTGGGATTAAACAAAAAGAAAAAGACCCAGAAAGGTTCACACGTGTGAATCCCCCAAGCTTCGCACGGGAGATGTTCCCCAATTTGAATTTAGACACAAGCGCCATTTCTCCATTTCAATTCTTTTTTTTATTAGTCTTCTTCCAAATCTCCCATTTCAAATTCAACCTCCACCACCACTCCACCACCACCCACCACACACAGCCCCCAACCACGCTTCCCCCATCTTCACCGTGGTTCTTAGCTCGAGCATTTTGTAGGTTAGAATGAAAGCAGTCCCTACGAATTATTATTATTATTATTTTTTCTCTTTCTGGTTTTTGATTGGTTTGGGATGAAACGAGGCAAGATGTTTTTAATGAAATAGTAACCAAAGGAATTCCGTAATTTTTGGGTTTCGGAAGTGGTTTGAAGACTTAGTTTTTTAAATATTGACGTTTTTCATGCGTGTTATTGAATTAATCTAGTTTTTTTTTTTTTTTTTTTTTTTTTTTAATTTCTTGGTCGTAGAGATTCGAGGGCTCACAGGTTGGAGATGGAAAATTCTGAAGTCAAAGACTCATCTCAGTGTGTGCGAGTTGCAGTGAATATTCGACCACTTGTTACTCCTGAGCTTCTTGTTGGCTGCACAGATTGTATTACTGTAGTTCCAGGGGAACCACAGGTACGTAAGCCTGGAGATGATACCTTTAATTGAAAGTTGAAAATGAAAGCATGGATGCAATGTTGTTTATAGATTTGGATTATCCGATGACTTATCAAGCAATGTAGAATGTATTTTGGCTTGAAGTTTTAGTTTTTACAGGCCTGTGCCATTTTGATTGATCTATTTTTTGTACTAACAGGTGCAAATTGGGTCACATGCCTTTACATTTGATTATGTGTACGGTAGTGTTGGATTACCTTCTTCCAGAATTTTTGACGATTGTGTGGCTCCATTAGTTGATGCCCTCTTCCATGGCTACAATGGCACTGTTCTTGCCTACGGGCAGGTATATATTTAAAAAATATTGGTTGTTTGTCTGATTCTCTCTCAATGTTTTCATTTTATATTGGGATCTATGCAATTCAAGGTTTGTGTTTTAGATATTTGATCTTGGATTGATGACCTGTCTTTTTTTTTGTGTGGCAGACGGGTTCTGGAAAGACATATACCATGGGTACAAATTATAACGGAGAAGAACACAAAGGTGGAGTTATCCCTAGAGTGATGGAAAGAATATTTTCACAAGTAGAGACAATGAAAGAGTCAACAGAGTTCCTAATCAGGGTGTCTTTTATTGAGGTATAACACATTAATTTATGGCATTTTTAAATCTCAACAATCGCTGCTTATTCATTGTCTCTTGTTCAATGACTGCAGATTTTTAAGGAAGAGGTATTCGATCTCCTAGATCCAAATCCACCAGCCTTTCCTAAATGTGAAGGGGCATCTTCAGCAAAGCTTGTAGGACCTGGAAGAGTTCCAATACAGATTAGAGAGACTGTGAATGGTGGGATTACACTTGCTGGTGTGACAGAGGCTGAAGTTAGGACAAAGGAAGAGATGGCGTCTTACCTCTTGCGGGGTTCTGTATCTCGTGCCACAGGAAGCACGAATATGAATGCTCAATCAAGGTATGCGAGCCATCTCTAATCTCATTATTTTGTTCCTTCACCATGTTCTAAGACAATAATTTCATCCATTTCATGCTATCTTGCAATGTTGTTTAGTCGTTCACATGCCATCTTCACTATAGCAATGGAACAAAAGAAAATTGCTGTTTGTTCAAGTGGAGAACTACAAGCTGAAGTCGGTGATGATATTTTATGTGCAAAACTTCATCTTGTGGACCTTGCTGGTTCTGAAAGAGCAAAAAGAACTGGAGCAGATGGGATGCGTTTACGGGAAGGTAACCATGTCAAGTATATAAGAAACTTTAATTGAAGTAAATTTATTTTCTTTTGTTAGAGAATGAAAAAAGTGGACCTCTGCTTGTTACTTTAACTGTGAAATTCTACTCTCATTCTTTCTGCTATTGATCTTCTTCTTTCTGAATTTTGGCCTTTTCTAATTATCAAAATCAAAATGTGGTTTAGGGATCCACATCAATAAGGGGTTGTTGGCACTTGGTAATGTAATCAGTGCTTTGGGTGACGAAAGGAAAAGGAAAGAAGGAGGTCATGTTCCTTATCGAGATAGCAAGTTAACACGCTTGTTGCAGGTGATAGAATTTTTCTGTGTTTCTTTTTAATTCACCTTTCCAATATCTTTGGGCATGACATATTGAGAGTTTACTAGGGATTGCTTATTATATGTGGCTTCCTTCTAGTATTATCTCTTACTATATTTTCTAGTCTTGCTCTGTGTCTTTTGTGCTAACTCAGATAAACTGTGACCTGGTTATCTCATCTTGGGAGTAGATTGCATAATTTCAAAGGTCTTATAGAAAATCAAAAGTTCAAAATCTGCTAAGTTTTCTTGTTTATAAGACCTTAATGAGTTGTGTTTGGAAGTGAATCCCTTTTCATCTTCCTTAATGTCATGTCCATGATTCAGGAAGTGAATTTCCTGTTGTTATTATGGTTCTGAATTTTTAAGTGTTAGACTGAATTTCCAGCTAGGAATGCGGCGTCTTTCTTTGGTGTATTGGTTAAAGAGTATATCTGGGAAATTGCATGTGCACTCATAGCAGCTGCTCACATATATTTCTGGTTATGTCAAGGCCATACCAACTTAGTTAAGGTGCCAGTAAAAGTGCATGTAGTAATTTGATGAGTGGTAGCTGGTTATTTTATTTCAAGTGTTCCATTCAATCTTCTATTTTGTATGCAAGTGAAATGTCTATTAGTTGTTGTTGCTATCAGCAATGTGATGTTTTTGGATTTTAACCCAGGTGTTGGTGCTTGCATTTATATTTGTCTTCTATAATCAATTCAGATTCTTTTTGTGATTTTGTGTCTTTGAGGATTTTCTTTTACATTTGACATCATTTATAGATAAGCTCTGAATGTTACTTTATGGTGAAGGAAATTTAATTCATATTTATTTTGATGCATCCTCATTAGGATTCTCTTGGAGGAAATAGCAAGACTGTAATGATCGGTAAATTCATTTGAACTTCTTTTTAATATTAATTATATTATGTTCTAAATATACCTTAATCGGTATATTACTTTAGGAAAGCTTCTTGAGGCTCTCCAATTTCTTATATGGTAATCAACTGATATCATCCTTCTTTGTTCCTGTTTCAGCTTGTGTTAGTCCTGCTGATACAAATGCTGAGGAAACCCTTAACACTTTAAAGTATGCAAACCGTGCTCGTAATATTCAAAACAAAGCAATTGTAAGTTTTGCATGCTTCAGATGTACACTAGGATGAAAATTCCATTCCTTTCTTTGGATTATAGCAAATTGCTCATGTAATTAAAATTCGTAGGTCAATCGTGACCCAGTGGCAGCTCAAATGCAAAGAATGAGGAATCAAATTGAACAGTTGCAGGCTGAACTTCTATTCTTTCGTGGAGATTCCTCTACACCATATGAAGAACTTCATGTACTTTTGTCTAATAAAATATTCTACACAGTTGTATTTATTTTTGGGGTCAGACATGTCTTAGCTTGACAAACTGTCCAAGAAAAAGAAATTTCCCTGTCCAAAACCCAAGTTTGTAGGACTTGAGGTGACCACTATTGGAAAATACAAAAATTGTCCTGTTGTTCTCCTAAACGTTAAATACTGTCTACATTGAATTCTGTGTCTATTTCTCTATTATGTGGCCCATAATTTGCCAAAATATTAGATATTGACTCTATTCTTTCATCACAGATGCTCAAACACAAAATTTCTCTCCTTGAAGCAAGTAATGCAGTGTTGCAGAAGGAGCTTCAAGAACAACGAATTAGTTGTGATCATCTTGCGCAAAGAGCCCAAGAAGCACAGGTTAATCTTAATTGTATAATTGAAAAAAAGTAACACTATCTATCTGCAGCACATGCAAGTTACACTATTCTTGCTTATGCAAATCTTCTATATCAGGTGGAGAGGGACATCCTCATCATGAAGATTGAATCAGCTAGGAGTGGGAAATCCTGGAATGAAATAGATTCTCATTCAAGCCAGGTTTGATCCGTTCCTGCACTAAATTGTTTAACAGTGAAGTGTTTAACTGACAGGTTGCAAATGTTTACAGGATTGTGACTTGGTGAATAGTTATGTCTCCAAGATACAAAAATTGGAAGGGGAGCTGCAGAGGTTGCAAAGCTCAGTCCGTCCAAAACATAATGAATATGTAGGTTTTGATGGCTCGGATGATAGTGGGCTTCAATTGAAAAATCCATATTATGCTGAGGCAGATGTCAAAGGTGCTGATTTAAGTGGTGAGCACTCTTGTTTCAAAATTATTAAAAAAGAAAAGTTTCATTTTCTCCCACATTTTTCTCTTTGTATGGTGGTGTTATTTGATTCAGACATACTTTTGAATTTATCAAATGTTTCTTTTCAATACTCTCATATAGTTTGCATGGAAGTACAATGGTTCTTTTTTTTGTTTTCACTTGCCAGGGTTGAATTTTATTTTAGTACTCACCACATTAGGTAACTTTGACATGTGATAATCAACATTTGATATTCATCAGGTGATTTTGAAGATGAGGAGAAAGAAAGAGAACATTCATCACTTCAAGAAATGCTGGACAAGGAGCTAAAAGAATTGGACAAAAGGCTTGAAGAGAAGGAGGTACATTCTTTCTTGGCCTACTTGATGTTCAATAAGCCACCATCTACATGAGTGGTAGTGTTTTGAATTGATAAAGAAAGCACTTTGTACTTGGTCATTTCTTGCTGTCTTCTTGTGGTTATTAGAAGTTTCTGCCTTAAGAATGAAGCTTGAAACAAAATTTTGAGAGAGAAGATATTTAAACATAATATCTTAGAATAAGCAAATTTCAGGAAGTTTATTCACTGAATTTCACTTCATTGTATTCCCTGTGCTGGTTTGCTTTAGATACTAGGTTTTAATTTCATCTGCTAAAACTTAAGGGGAGACGCTATTAGAAATCACTAAAAGTGTTTTGTGAGGTCTGACTTTGGTTGGAAGAATATTGAGCTTGGTGTGTGTTCATCTAGCATGTCCAGAAAGGTTTAATTATTGCTATTTGATGATGCCAATTTTGCTTAATTTTGATCAATCTGAATATAGTACCATATATCTTATGATGATGACTGTAAGTGGAAAACATAACTCGACAATGTGTCTCCCTACAATTTCTAGCAATGAAAAATGCCACATTGTTCATTTTGTCCTCCATTTGTTGCAGGCGGAAATGAAGCGGTTTGGAAATGTTGATACCTCAGTTCTCAAGCAACATTATGAGAAGAAAGTTCAAGATTTGGAAATTGAAAAGAGAGCTTTGCAGGTAGTGTTCTTGTTCATGATGCAGGATTGAAGTTTATTCTTGTTGCTATAGTGTCAAAATTTCTTGTTGTTGCAGAAAGAAATTGAGGAACTGAGGCACAATCTTGCAAATATTTCATCTACTTCTGACGACAGTGCTCAGAAGTTGAAGGCAGATTATCTTCAAAAATTAAACATCCTTGAAGCTCAGGTAATCAAATAAATACTTTCTTTACCTGCCTGAAGATTCTGCTGTATAGTAATTCTGGCATTCTACAGGTTGCTGACTTGAAGAAGAAGCAGGATGCCCAAGGTCAACTATTAAGACAAAAACAAAAGAGCGATGAAGCTGCGAGACGATTGCACGATGAGATCCACAGGATAAAGACCCAAAAGGTACCAACTGGTGCTGTTTAAAACTTTTTTGCACGTGAAAGAACATCTCTGTTCTGTTTGATGCTAACACGAAATTATTCTCTTGGTAAGGTTCAATTGCAGCAAAAGATAAAGCAAGAGTCTGAGCAGTTTAGGTTATGGAAATCATCACGTGAAAAGGAGGTTCTTCAGGTGCTATTTGCTTTGTTCTATTCCTCTTATTTCAACATATTTGTCCTTTTATGGGATCTTTTTGATAAAATAGTATGGTGCTAGAGATGGAATTTTAATGTTATGGAATGGGAAAAAAATTATGTGATTTCGAGTCTTTCAATCTTCTACTTGCCACTTTTCTCTGGATTACCTTTTCTCTCGGAAACTTTTCACTCCCATAGGCCTGATCGTACTGTTTTCTAATCTCCTAAAATGCCACATAGATTTCAGAACTTTAAACTACACTAGTAGACTGTTCAGTACTGAGAAAGATGGCCAGTTGTGCACATATGAATCTCATATTAGATCTTTTGTCTTCACTTTTTCATTAATTATGTGTTCCTTTCTTTTATTGTGACAAAGGAATCTTAATTTGCATTAATTTTACTCCTAGTGTGAGCCTATATTTGCAGATATACTCATGCATATATACATTCACAATTGCTAACAGCTGAAAAAAGAGGGGAGAAGAAATGAGTATGAGATGCATAAGCTGCTAGCACTCAATCAAAGGCAAAAGATGGTAAATTATCTATAACTGACACATTGTTATAGTTCTCTTGCAAGAATTATTCTGCTCACTTGTGCAAGTTGGCACATTAGGTTTTGCAAAGAAAGACAGAAGAAGCTGCAATGGCTACTAAACGTCTGAAAGAGTTGTTGGAGTCTAGGAAAGCTTCACGTGAACTATATGGTTAGACTCATTTTGTATCATGTTTTCTGTAGAACTTATATTTATTTACATTCTACAGTGGATTAAATTTTCCACCACCTCTTCTTGTGTGATTTTCACTAGGAGCTGGAAATAGCAATGGTCCTGGATTCCAGGTATCATATCCAACTGTACCACATGTTTTTGAGAATATGATTAGACTATCTAGCTTTTAGGATTTCAGAAACTTCTTTGAGGAGGTTAGACAGAGAATCCAATTTGACGATGGAAATGATATATTATTTATGCTTTCTTATGTGACAATTTTCTTTCCTTTCACAAGGCATTAATGCAGGCAATAGAACATGAACTTGAAGTCACTGTGCATGTTCATGAGGTTCGGGCAGAATATGAGCGTCAAATGGAAGAGTGAGTTGAATTATTTATTCGTTCCTGAAGTATTTTTACCTATTAGGTTTGATCATCAAATTTCTACCAAAAGTTGTTGGTGTTTGAATTTCTCTAATATCCGAATTTAATATGTAATGGTGATATTGCAATCAGTATACTCACACATACACTCAGAGGAGGATAAGGGTTTATTTTCCTATTTGTAGTTTGTTGTCTTAACACAAAGGTGTTGGTATTTCTTTTTCGTGGAACATTAAGAAATCCATAATATTGATCAACCAAGATGCATGCAAAGTTCTTCTGTAGATTTAGAGGATTTCCCTTTGGAATGATCGAAATGAAAATTAAGGTTATTTGGGGTGATTCTTTACTTTTGGAATGTGCATAGAATGAATAAGGAAGACTATGGAGCTTATATATGGACACTGAGTGATCACTATATGGCATGTATAAGACAAAATATTGTTGTAGATATATCTATTACAATGTGCTGGCAGTGTTTTGGCTCTAAACATCCTGATCTCTCTACTATGTACTTAAAATTCAGGATTAATATGACTATCCAGTGTTCTTGGTCTTGTTAACCCTGAAGTCCTCTCCGAGACTGAAGCTTTATTCCCACTGTCCTGGAAATTTCGTCAAAAAAGTATTGTTTTTGTTGTCCTAAAATGCTTCTCGATCTTTTAATCAGCAAAGTAGTTATTACTTATATTTCAAACTTACCTTTAAACCATTAACTGACTATATTTATTACATTACCCACCATTAAATGTCCATCAAGTATATGTTTGGGACATAAGCGAGGAAATTAAAAGATCACATGAGCCATTTTCCTCTCCATCTCGGCAAGCTATGTGACTCAAGAAATAATAGCAGTTGGTGGATCAAGGAGTGTACGACATGGATCCCTTTTTTTTCTGCTTAATAGTGATAATTAACAGTGACTATTTGTTTGCATATGTCAAGTTTTGAAAGGTTCCATTTGTGACTTATTTCTACTTGGTAAAATAAATATCGTTCTAAATGGTGTCAATGTAATTTATGTTTCTTCTATGATTTGTAATCTCTTTGAGGCTCTTAAGGATTTGCTGCAATGCTGGACTATTTTTGTAACTTTTTACTCTAAAATTTCATTATAATAATGAAATCCTTTTGTGAACATAGGAGAGCTAGAATGGCAAAGGAGGTTGCTGAGTTGAAGGAAGAGGCTCAGATTCTCAAACAAGGACGCTTAAGGTCAGACACATTGTTCATGAAAGCTTTTCATTTGTCTTGCCTACATAAAATCATTGTTGTCCTGGGGAAGTATATACTAAGACTTCTTCAACTGCAGTAATTGTACACAGACAATGTCTCCTGGTGCAAGAAATTCGAGAATTTTTGCACTTGAAAACATGCTTTCCACCTCATCCAGCACCCTTGTTTCGATGGCCTCGCAATTGTCAGAAGCAGAGGAGCGTGAACGGGCCTTCAGTGGTAGGGGAAGATGGAATCAAGTTCGATCTCTTGCTGAGGCAAAGAATGTTATGAACTTCTTGTTCAACTTAGCATCCTCCTCAAGGTTATATTTCCTTGGAAAATTGATTATCCTTGTAAAGAAGTAATTATCATTTTGATGTTCATTAAATCCGTCATTTTCCTTGTGTTCTTGAAGATGCCGGCTAAAAGATCGGGACGTTGACTGTAGAGAGAAAGATTTAGAAATCAGAGACCTCAAGGAGAAAGTAGTGAAGTTACATAAACAGATAGAATTGCAAAAGGCTGAACTTGTGCGCCAGGAGAAATTGATGGTTGGTGTTCATAGATTATCAATTAAACATATTTTTTGCTATCCTTTTAGATTAACTCGGGGGTAACTGTTCATACAAGTGATTAAGGCATCCTGGTACATTACTGGGTGCTTTAATCAAGCTAAATCAGGAAAATATCTTAAATATTTTTTCACTCTGCAGTTGTGTCTTTCAGAGCTTGTTTTAATTGATCAGATTCAACTTCCATGAATTATTTATGAATACAAATTGTTTGAAAGCCAGCCAGAAAAGGGCATGGTTTCTTATCATCTACTTTTGGTGGAATAGGTGCTTAGTGTTCCATTTTGGAACAGAATGCTTTTCAGTATTTTAGGCTCTTACTTTGAGGGAGATATGACTAACTTTTGTTTCATCATTATGAACTGAATAGAAGTTGGCTGCCAAGAAACACCCCAAGGAAGAGGCGAAAACGTTGGAAAGTTATCTACCAAACAATGGAATGGAAGGGCACATGTATGACTTGCGGCCTAAGGTATTCTATTTGTACCTCAGTTATATCTCTTGCAAACTTCGGTGGTGGTATATAAACTTTTCTTAGTAGTCTTGACTATTATAAATCACTTACGCCCCAACTAATCAAATATTTAACTAACAAAAAAATCTTTTCTCCACGATTAGGGAGTCCGAAATTCTGTAATCTTCAATGGCATAAAGAATAGCACGCAATTACTGGACATGGACATATCTGATCAAGAACAATCTGATATGGATCAAGCTGATGATGACTACGTACTGGAAGATGATGACAACGCACTGGAAGATGATGAATGGTTCCTCAATCGAGGAAGAAGGCGGCGCCAAACAAAGAAAAAGAACTCCAAGACCAATTACAATTCTGGCTCATCATCTAATGTGGAAAATGACAATGATTCAGAAGGTTTGATAATGGCATCAGGTGAGGGAAACAGTGCTACTGGTAATAAAAGTGAACCTGCTACCTGCTGCACTTGCAGTAAGAAATCCTTGTGCAAGACAATGAAATGTGAGTGTCGTGCTGCTGAGGGGCATTGTGGGGTTGCATGTGGTTGTGATCTTGTAAGATGTTCAAACAGAGGAGCTCTGCCATCAGAACTTAGTGAGGGGGCTGATGAAACAGAGAGGAGTCACAGTCTTGCTTCTCAGGGTGCAATGTTACTGCAGTCAGCACTTTCAGAAAAGCCAGTCAATACAACTGAAGGAGAAACAGGAAGAAAGCCTTTATCTGACATCGGGAATACTGTGGTATGGATGTTATTCTCCCCAGTGTCTTTAACAATTTCTTTGAACTTTTTCTGGAAGTGTTCTTCTACCTTCAAGTTTGTGAATTTATAACTGAAATCAATTTTAAATTTTCAGGCCAAATCAAAGGTACCAAAGCCTGGACAGAGGAAGAAGTGGCGAAAATCCACCATTCAACTTGTTCCTGTTCCCCCACCTACCTTAGAACCTGAAAATGTTGAAGGCCAAATAAAGCAAGAAACAAGCATGCCTGATAGGGAAATTGCACTGAGATTACCCAGGGCCATGAGGTCTGCAATCCCCCACAATAATCTCCTGAAAGAAAAAAATTCTGATCATAGTGATTCTGTTATTAGAAAGGAGAGCGGAGGATCAGCCCCTGCTAGTCCTTACAAGCAGGCGAAAGTTACAGATGACAAAGAAAACAAGGATTATAAGTGATTGTTTGTTCTCTCTTCATATGGCATGGTACAATGACTTCCGATCTTGAAATGACTTGGATTTCTGTAAATTTCAAGAGGGACCTCCATTGACATTGATCAAGTTCTTCTGATCTGATTCCAGATGAATGGGTAGAATGCTGCTGTACCTTTTTTTTTAACCAAAATCAACTCAGCAATCTGTTTTTCCATTGCTGATTACTACATGTATTGACTCAAAACACGAAAAAGAGTGATTCTAATATATATCAATTAGCTGTTGTGTCCTTGTGAAGGCAAATAGTGATTTGCTTCTCTCTTATCCCTTTCAGTTCTTTGGATGAAAAGAGTTCCTGACGAGTTAATTAAATATGAAGGAAAAAAATGGCTGTATTAAGAGCGTTGGTCTGGGCTTGTTGCTATTGTCTTGGAACATGAAAATAAACCGTTCTTTTGAATAGGTTTAATTGGGTTCTCTGGTTGCATACATAAAGCTATCCTGATAACTGAAAATGATACAAAACCACATAATTGGGTTCTCAGAAAATGAAGTTTCCCCTTTATCAGTTTGAAGATACAGACAAAATTAAGTAGTACTAAGCATGTTATTTCCAGCTGGAAAAAAATTTCAGCAATGTAAAACTAAGAAATCCATCATAGGAGAGATAAATAACTTGCTCAACATACAAAAACATACAATGAAATTAGTTGATATAATAAAATACTTGTAAGAGGTACATGAAGATGTGAATTGATCTGTTGGAGCAAAACTTCGCCAGAATTTTTTCCCAACAAATGGTTGATAAGCTTAAAATGGAGGATGATATATGAACCAATCTTCCATCCATGGCAGATATCAACGATGTGCTGCACTGTTGATGAGCACAAGCTAAAACAGTCTGTCTCTGTTGATATCAAGCTTACCTATCCAGTAATCAAGTTGGCTAGCAACACATTCTGAACCTGTCGAGCCATACGAACTGAACTTCTTAATGGCATTTTCAACCCCAAGATAATCATACACGTCCTTCTCAATCACAGGACTTACAGTTTGCATTTCTCCAAGGCTAAGGTCTGAAAGTTGGCAGTTTCTTGAAACACACATGGCAACAGACCTTCCAGCAATATCATGAGAAGTTCTGAAAGGAATACCCTGGGGATAAAATCCATCACAATCTTTGAGTAAGAAAGTCAGGATTTGTTATAGATACTACATAAAAGATAAAAACGACCAACAGTCAGAGGCTTTCATGAAAAACCAAATAGTTCCTAGCTTTAAGGACAGAACAGAGCTCTGTTGCCCCGGCAACTACTTGACAGAGTTATCTTATGTTTAACTCATCATAAGGTGAGAGCATATTTTGATCCCATGAACAGAGGAAAAATTCCTTATGTAGAAATCTGAAACTAACATAAAGAATCCATGTACTGAGATGTTGGCACATATTAGAGCTAGATCCTTCTGATATAAATGAGAGTCACATCAAAGCCCTTTTTCCCCTATCCTTGAATTTCAAGAAAAGATGACTCACCTTTTTCACAAGGTAATCTGCTAAAGTTGTCGCATCAAGATGACCAGCTGGTAGAGCTTTCTGAATCCTTTCTAAATTAAAGGTAAAGTTTTGCGCAAACTCAGCTGAAACTTCAAGCATTCCTACTATCGCTTTGACACTGTCAAATACAGGTTCCTTGTCTTCCTGTCAAGGAGGACATGATAAAAAAAAAAAAAAAAAAAAAAAAATCACTCTAATGAAATACATTAATAAAAGTGCATCCAGAAAGCAGATAATATGTTTTTATCAAATAAAGGAAGATATCAGTGGCTAAACAAAGATCAGAAAAATTTTCCCTGCAGAGAAAAACTAGAGCTACAAGAATTGCATTAACAGTATTGACAAAGAACAGAAGAAAAGAAGAAAAAAAAAAAAAGGAACAATATAAAACATGGATTCCAGGTTCAGGAAGACACGGTATTATAATTTTTCCTCACATGATTGGCAGTTAAATAACTAATGGAATTCATTAATAAATATTACCTGTAAATCCCGGTTGTATGCCTGAGGAAGTCCCTTGCACAATACAAGAACTGAAACCAGATCTCCAACAACTCTAGCAGATTTTCCACGTACAAGTTCCATTGGATCTGGGTTTTTCTTCTGGGGCATTATACTGCTTCCAGTTGAAACTGAATCACTAGGAGCAATAAACCCAAATTCTTCTGATGCCCACAAGACCCATTCTTCACCGAGTCGAGAAAGGTGAATTGCAGCAATGGAGTTTGCAGAAAGAAACTCCAAAACAAAATCTCTATCAGAAACTGCATCAATGCTATTTCAAATAATATTGTCACCAACAATTTGAGGTTGCATGGAACAGATAAATGAAGAAACAGATATTCCAAGAGCCATGAGAACTGGTAGTAAACCCCACACTGCTGATACCCAAGATTGCATTACCAGAAAAGGTCAAAGAGATATTACAGGCTGATAGATAACTCACTTGAAGATTCAAGATTCATTTCAACGTTTCTCCTAAGCAATTAAACTAGCAGCAACAAATAATTTAGGGAGTGTTTGGACTAGCTTTTTATTTTGAGTAAAGTGAGTTTTTTTAAGTTGAGTGAATTTTATTTTGAAAAATGAGGAGTTACTTTTTGAGAAAAGTAAAATTTTATAAGTGTAATGATTATATAATTATTAGAGTGTTGGTTTTTAAAATGATGTGGTAAGTGTTGGTTTTAGATTAATTTGACAATTTTAGTGGACCCCACACCCTATAATTTGACAAAAAGTAAATTAATGTAAAAAAGTAGAAAACTCAAAATATTAATTTGACAATTTTAGTAGATCCCACACCCTATGATTTGACAAAAAGTAAATTAATGTAAGTTGCTATCCAAATACACACCACCAAGTTATTCTTATTTTATTCTTATTTTGAAAAGTAGAAAACTCAAAATAAAAGCTAGTCCAAATACACCCTTATGAGAAAAAAACACTAACTAATCAATAGAACGGTAAGCATGCATGCACCCAATGGAAACACAATCATGAAACCATGTGAACTTCTGAAATTGGGCAAAGGATGAGTGAAGAAGTAAATATCATAAATCACTAGCATTAGGAATAATCAGCAAGGCATGCACAAGCTTTTGGATTGAAATTCAATAAATTTTATTCTCAATGGACTGTTTCACATGAAAACATAAAGCACGTGAACCACATTCAAGGATGAACTGCTTTACAAAGTCAATATGACAAAACCACTTCAGTTGGTACCTGTTCCTCAGTGGAGCAGTGAATCCCAATGCACTAGACGTCATAAACCTATCAATCGGCAGACCAGTACCGGCTAATGCACATGCACCCAGCGGGCAGAAATTCAATCTCACTCTACAATCTTGTAGCCGACCAAGATCACGTTCAAACTACAAATAAGGGTTTACCATTCCATAGGTTATAAGACAAGTGCAGCAGAACAAGAGAATCTTTAGATGCAATGATGGAGCAAAAATAGTTTAGTAATGCAATTTCCATTTTTTAGATTAAAGATGTATGTAAGAATATAAAAAGGTCTCAAGCAGAGCCCTTGTGGCACAGTATAGTGCTATTTCAAAAGAACACTGTCAATAGATCACAAGAAGAATGTGGAACAGAATCACAGACCATAAGTTTAAGAGAAATGGATTACAACAGATAAGACTAATATTTCTGCGTGTTGGGATAGATATACAAAAATTTTACAATACACAGACTAAATTGTTGCTAACTCATAATGACACCAAGAACTCTATTAAGAAAGGAAGCAGTTCACTGCATTGTATGTTGTTCTATAAGTAAAGGTCTTAATGAACCAAACAGTTCGCGAATAAAAATTGTTCAAGCTCATTTGTCTAATAAACAAACAAACTTGAGCAAATGCAAGTTTGTTCACAAAAAGTATAATTAATATACAATATTAGTTTGTATTACTTTTTTTAAAAAGAAAAAAAAAAAAAACAAAATTAAATATATTCGAACTCAAATTCAAGCCAAACTCTAACAATTTAAATTATTCGAATGGTTTGAACTTGACTTTTTAAATTAAATGAACTGAAAACAACCAAAAATTGAACTTTATAAATAAATAAACAAACGATCTTGAACAAATTTTTGGTTGAAACTATAAGCCAACGAACTCGAACAATGTTCAAGTACTACACGAATCGAGCTTGAAAACCCTAGACTTAGTTCGACTCAACTCGTTTGCAACTTTACCAGCAAGTAGCCATTTGCCACCAAGAACTCAATTTTTAGCTTACTAACATGAATGTTGAATGTTTTTCGTATATTTATGACTGATTGCCTTACGTATCAGAATTTGTTTGTGAGATAAAAAGGTTGAAAAATGGCCACAGGCACTGCAAATAGTCATCAAAAGCAGAAAGATCATAATCTAAGAGATCCTGCATTTGTTAATTTTACCTGCTCAATATAGGCTAAGAGGAGATGCTGGACAAGAACAGGCTGTGCTCTCTGCAGATGAGTATATCCAGGAATAATCAGTCCTTTATTCCTTACTGCAAGTTTCAGCATTGCAACCTGCAAGTTACATGAAGGATATCTCATAAGCAAAAAGCCACACAATATATAGCCAAAAGATATTTAGAAAGAGATTGGCAGTTTTGGAGTATCCCGAGAAATGATACAAAATTTTAAATTTTCAATTAATTATGTGTTTGGTGGAAAAGAAAACGCAATGAAACTGTTCTGCATTGGTTAGATCACCATCTTAACCATCTTCAGTCCAGACAGCTAGATAACTCTAGAAAGTTCAAGAAAGATACTCAATAGTTAAACCACCATTGGAAGAAGCCTTTTCATGATACGTTACTTGATCCTCTCAATCACATATCGTGCCATCCAGGAGAGAGGAAGTAAGTCTATATATCTATCTTGAATTTAAAAAAAAAAAAAAAAATCAATACTTGTTGTAAGAAGGTAAGAAAATTACACAACCTGAAGACGTTTGATGCAAGCAATAATTGTATCAATAGCATCCCTGCACCACAGACGAAAGTCAGTTGCGACTTGGTCATTTCTACTCCTGGCTGTGTGGAGCTTCTTTGCAGGTTCGCCAACCAAGTCAGTAAGAGCTGCTTCAATGTTCATATGTACATCCTCCCTATCAGTTCGCCACAGAAATTCACCAGCTTCAATTTGCCTCTCTATCTCATTGAGACCTTGTAAAATACTATCTCTATCACTGTCACTTATTAATCCCTAAAAATTGTTGTATCAAAAAAAAAAACAAAAAAAAAAAAGGGACACATTTCAATACACAATCATATTCCTGTCACTGTAATAAATTGCATTCAGGGAATAGTGATCTACAACTCCGTAGAAGGTGAAGGTGAAGTACTTAAAATTGGGAAAGTTATAACAGGGGAAAAGCAAACAAGTTGCAAAACAACACTTTTTGGAATGATATTTAGCAATTTTCCTCCCAAGTTTCCAAAGGAACTAATCAAAATGGTTCCTCCAACAAAGAAAAGCAAGCATTGATTTTACTTCCTTGACTTCAAATTCCTAATCATCAATAGAGACATTTCAGAAATAACTTAAGAAGATACTAAATCTAACCTTGATTAGTTTTGAAAATTAACCAGCTAAAAGAAATCAATAAATGCCCCCTTAAGCCAGTGTATTCATTGAAACCAATTGAATAAAAAATGTTGAAGAATACAGAAAACAGAGAACCTGATGGGCAAGCATAGAGGCATGAGCTCGACTACCCATAATGTCATGCTTATAGAGTGCCTTATCAAATGAAATTGATTCCGTGAACTTTTCTACAGCATCCGTTACACTCTCCTCAAACCGCCCACCCCACAGCTTTGCCTCTTTTTTAAGTGAGCCATCATGGACGCCGGAAGCCACTTCATTGGCGGAAGCTGACGTGGAGGCGTTTCTCATGTTTTGCGCCGCACAGCGGAGCAATGTCGAATTTGATGACCCCGCTGTTTTTCTTGTTTTACTTAAATAGAGGTTTAGGAAGCAAAGATTGTTGCTCCTATGAATAGGTGCGCGATACTTGGAAGAAGAGAAAGTAAGAGTGGCCGGTGAAGGTGAGGAAGAGGATGAGGAGGAGACAAACAGCGCCTTCATTAGCGGCAGCGGCGGCCGGAGATTGGAGCAGCTATTAGTGTGTGCTCGCTTGCGGGAGTTTGTGAAGGCGGAGGGGGCGTTTTTTGTCTTTTTGGTCTCTGAGGAAGTTGCATTTTCGAAATGCTTTCAGGTATTTCATATTTGGTTAGAAAAATTATTGGTGTAAGTTGATCATTTTTTCTTTTTTTATTATTTTTTTTAATGACAAATTGACAAATTTGGTCCTTAACTTATATAATTTTTGTAATTTCATTCCTATTTAAAATTTTTATACTATTTCATCCGTTATATTAATAATATTGACAAATTTCATTCTTTTGTCAATTTAAGTAACGAAAAACACAGTCAATTTTTACAATTTAATTTAAATTTTCTTGTTAAATAAAGAAAAAAAAATAGAAATAGAAATCTTCAATTGATACGTACATCTTATGAGAGATAAGTTCTAACCCCAAATTTTTAAACAAATATGATTTTGAACCCGTAATCTTACTTATTTTTAAACGAGTGTGATTTTGAACTTGCAATTTCACTTAATCTATGATAACACTTTATCAATTCACCTACACATTGAAGTTGTTTCAAAAGGACTTTCACAAACTTTACAGAACATTTTCCACTGGGGATGTCGTCCACACTAACCGGTCCTTGGTAGTATGTGGTTGAAGTGATGTAGGTTCCATATGTTATCAGTAGAACCGAAGATCAAATCGAAAAAATTAGTAATTTACGATTTAATGGTTCAACTGCAATTAAATTATAATTGAACTAGTGATGTCATATATTAAAAATTAAAATATATTTACTATAAATAATATATTTTTTAATAATTTAATGTAATTTTAATTTATAAAAATATTTAGACTATATAAAAATAACACATTTATTATTCACTATTTAATAAATATTTATATTCTATATATTTTAAAAATTAAAAACAAATATAATTAACAAAACCACAATAGTACTTACCAAAAAAAAAAAAAACCAGCAAAACCACAATAGTAAAAACATATTTTTTAAACAATAAATAAATAAAAATGAGATTACAATAAGAAAAGTTTAGAAAAGAGACCTCACCACATTAGAAGTGAAATAAGGAATAATTAAAAGTAATTAATGGAAACCATGTCATAATGTCACTTTGGACTAAAAAAACTCCCTCGTTCTCTCTAAATAATTATATATATATATATGTCAATCAATTTGTTCATGGTCTGACCGATTAGTCTAAAACAAGTTATTATTTTTAACAAGATTTTTACCATTAAATCGAACTGATTTGGAGACAGATTGGACAGGCAAATCTGATCGATCCACAAAACTGTTCCAACCCATCCTACTATTCCAAACCAAAGCTGCCTGAGCATGCAGCATTTGCTGTGATTTAGGAGTGTCGAACTTGCAATCTTTTGAAAAGCGGGGAGCACTTGTACCACTTGGCCAAGGCTCCGTTAACGACTGATTGCAATTGGTGCTCTTTAGAAATTGAAATGGGGTAATGGGCATTTTCTTATGGATTTCATTAAATATTAAATGTTAAATAGTAAAGTAGGCCTTGCTTCATATGGCCCACTTAATCCTTGGGCCTGAAATGACGGTTAAATTTCTTGGCAACAATTCTAAAAAAATAAAAAATTGATTTTGGATATTACATCGCTCGCTTAAAAAATTTCTAAGTAATTATTAAATAGAGACTTAAAATTCTTTACTCAGTAACAAATTTTAAACCCGTTCTGTTTATAACAATTTTTTTTTTTTTTTTTTTTTTGGATAATCTTAAAAATTCGGAATTTCTGATCACCAACCGGTTGGTGATATTATTTCATCTTCGTTTTAGACCAAAAGGTATTATTCCATCTCCCAGAGTCCTTTCTTTCACCAACCGTCAACCGACCTCCAATATTAATGATATGTTCAAAAAATATGTGACTCATATTTACGATTAAAATCCCATGAGTGCACGTTTTAATTAAATCTACTAACAAAAAAATTTAAATTTTTTTTTTTTTTAAATAAGGCCGTTTTTGGATTGGATTTTTTTTTTCAAAATTTCACTTAAACTCAAAAAAAAAAAAAAAAAAAAAAAATTTTTACGTGTTTGAACACCAATCTGACATGTTACTGTTTATGTTTGGTAAGGTAACAAAAAAAATAAATAAATAATTCATTCACTTACTATAAATATTCAATATATACATATAAACATATATGATTCAAATAAAAAATCATCATTACACTAATAAAATAAATTATTTTTGTCTCTCACTTACTAGACAACATTTTACATTGGCTCCACCTCACTCCTCGTTATTCGCAATCAACTCAATTCTTTTTGGAAAAAAATGAGCTTTCTCAAAAAGAGTTCCAATCCAAAAACACCTTAAAATTTTAAATTTAAATATTAAGAACAAGAAAATAAGTATTAAAAGATAATTCGACAAAAAAACCTATAAAAGAGTATTATAATAATAAATCACACAGTATAAGTGAGTTGGTAAGAGACCTTCTTTGCTTAAGTGAGGTTGCATATTCGAACCATATTCATTTGTGCAGCCATTTGGAGCTAGAGTTTCAATATCAAAAGGAACTTACGTGGCTCGAGTATAAAATTAGTCTATATGTGAACATGGTTTAAAGATATTGTCCAAAATTGTGACTCATTTAAGATACCCTTAGTCAATAAACAAAGATAGTTATTATTTATTAGGTTAGAGCACCGTTGATGAAGATATTATTTAATTTAAAAATAATTGAATTCTTCTGAAGTACATTCATTTGAGCTTAAAATTATTTCTTGACTTGACCTATTGTTTATTATTATTATTATTTGATATTGATATTTTTTTTTTATTTTGAATATGACTCAAATTTATAATTATTTACACTTATATGTAAGATTGTTATCGACTAAATTACACTTATTTGTCTCTTGATCTTTGATCGGGTATCTTCACTCTGATATCAGGGAAAGAGTGAAGTGGAGATTGGTCGGGATAGAGCGTGGACTTCTCCTTCTTCTTCTTATGTTGAGGTTTTTAAGAAAGGCAACTTGTATGTGCACTTGCAATACAGAGAAGTTCTTGTTCTAAAGATATTGTCTCTAGGAAGAACTTTTCGATGATTAAGTTAGGACAGAGAATCCTCCTAGAGAAGAAGAGGAAAATGTCTGTGCATGAGTGTGTATTTTTGTTGGAACAAAAGATCCTTTCTCTGTTTTCTCTTTCTATGAGATTTTGCTTTTACCTCTTACCTTTGCATGGTGGAGAGTTCCTATATATGAAATTACCCAGTGTCCTTTCATTATCAGCTTTCTTCAAGGATTTTTCCTTTTTCATGTGACTTTTTATATGTAAATGGAGAAGTAAATAGGTTGCATCATGATCTCTGTATTCATTGTCTGAATTGAGCTGATAGGTGTTCCAAACTCTCAGAACGACTTAGACACTTTAAGGTACTGTCGTAAACTAACTAAAAGATATCCCTCATCTATGAGGCCATACAATCCATTATTTGGTTCATGGTCAATTCGTTTACCCCATTGTAGACTAAACCTATTTTTACCAATTCGATAATCATATCATCCTATCAATCCCAAATATTTATTTTATTAACAATTGATCATATTTTTTTGTCATGATTAGTTTAATAAGCATCAATTTATAATATAAAAAATAAAAAAATTATTTTTGTCTATGGGGGATAATATATGCATGAACCAAAAAGTATATGAATATATATATATATTATTTTACTAGTGTTTTGTCATTGTTTCATTCGTTGCAATGACATGACATGACATTAAATAAATAAATAAATAAATAAAATCTTATGGCCATAAATTATTTATTATTAAGAAGAAGAATGAGACTAATCTTTACATCTGTCAGGTAAAATGGCATCCACTTTCTTCTTTTTTTGGGAAAACGATTGATTTTTAATTGGATAAAATTTTAAAAATAAAAAATAAAAAGAAAGAAGTCATCACTGATTTTATAAAGCCAAAACTTTAGCACAATTCCTTTCCTCTTTTGGAAGGAGATTTCCTATTAAGCTCATCCTCATTGTTACGTTAACAATTCAATGATCTCCCTCGTTACAAAATTTATTGTTTTTTTTATCTGTCCAAATAATAAATTTTATAAAAAAAAGTGATTAAATATACTTATTCATTATATATTATGAACCTACTAAATTTAAAAAAAAAAAAAAAAAAAACTTAACCGTATCAATAATCAAAAAATTAGATCATAATATATTCTTCTTTATCGTTTATTTGAAATTCTTTAGATTATTAAAGATAGGGAAGTCCATCCACTTATATATATATATATAATATTTATCTTTGGGTACTTCCATTTTAATAATACTCTTGTGGAATTTAAATTTTCTATAAACTTGTGAAATTAAAAAATAAATTAATAATAATAAGTTAAAATGTTGATTTTAATTCTTAAACTATTTAGAATGATACTTTAGGTTCTGTTCTATAATTCGAATTTTTTAAATTCTTATTCTTTTTACGTATGATTTTATGGGTCTTTTTTGTCAGATTTTGACCAAATCTTGCCATGTCAAAGCGAGTTAATATTTTGGGTCAAAGTTATAAGGGTAAAATTGTAATTTTAAGTGGTTTATTATTATAATTTAAAAAATACAAAAATCAAAAATTGAAAATAAAAAATGAAGAAGAACACTAATGAGTTGTGGTCGTATCTGGAAAATTAAGCTCTTTTTGGACTGAGATTTTTTTTTTTTTCTTCAAAATTTCACTCAAACTCAAAAAAAAAATAGTTGTAATTGTTTGGACACCAACTTAACATATTACTGTTCATGTCTGGTGAGGTGACAAAAAAAAATATAAAAATTTCATCCACTTACTATAAATATTCAATATATACATATAAATATATATATATATATATATAATTCAAATAAAAAATCATCATTACACTAAAAAAATATATTATTTTTGTCTCTCACTTACTAAACAACATATTACATTGGCCCTACCTTATTCCTCGTTATTCGCAATCAACTCAATTTTTTTTTAAAAAACAATGAGCTTTTTCAAAAAAAAAAAAAAAGTTTCAATCCAAAAACACCCTAAAAGTAGTAGGAGATAGTGGTGGTTCCGGTATATGATGATGAGCTGTGGCAGCGTTGGAGGTAGAGGAGGAGGAGATCGTTACTTCATTATCCTGGGGAGATGCCAGAGTGCAGCGTCCACATCCTATGAGAATGTTAGAGCATGAATTTCTTGAAGGTGTTCCTCTTTTCCGACAAATTTCACAAAGAAACAGAGCCACAGAAGCAGTGGCAACAACGGCTTTCACAAGATCAAAATGTCCAATGAAAATCCCACAGATTTCTTGAGAAAATTCTCTCTTTTCCACAGATGGAAGGTAAATTCTTCTCCTTTCCACTAACGAGAGTTCTATGTTCTTCTTTATTTTTGATTTTTGATTTTTTGGTTTTTTTTTTTTATAAAATATAATAATAATAAACCATTTGAAATTACGATTTTATCTTTATAACTTTAATTGAAAATATTAATTCGCGTTGATGTGGCCGAATTTGGCCAAAATCCAACAAAAAAACAAAAATCCATAAAACCATACGTAAAAAGGATAAGAACCTAAAAAGTTCAAATTAAAGAATAACGAGTTAACGCACTCTTCATAAATAATTTAGGGATTAAAATCAATATTTTACCTAATGATAAATCATAAATATATTATAAAATATAAATATTCAATGAACTAGGTATATATAGCAAGTTAGTTAGACAATCATTCTAAATATACTCAATTACATTCTTGAAAAAGGAATATTACAAAGTATCAAAGAACAAGTAGGAGGAAAACCATATACAACAATCCAACCAAACCAAAATTCTATCTCATCTAATTTATTAAGATTTTATGATTCTTAAATAATTACATAGTATCTTGTCTTATTTCTAACAACTAATATTTTTTTATTAAAAAAATTTGTAGATTTAATTCTTAATATTTATATCTTTGGTCTAATTAGTCCATTTTCTTGATCAAATACACTTGTTCGTTATACATTATAGACATACAAAATAAAAAATAAAGAAAAAATAGATTAACTGCACTAATAATCAAAAGATTGAAGACTAAACTTACCAATTTTCATTTTTATTATTATAATTAATTTTAAATTAAAGAAAAAAAATATATCATTATTATATATTATATTAAAATTTTCTTTTATTTCAAAACTAACAAGGGTTATATGATTTTTTTTTTTAATCTCAAATGATTTCTTTATACATCCTTAAATAATTAAAATAAAAATAAAATAACTATTAATAAATAAATACAATTCAATTAAAAATAATTTTATTTATGATAAATAAATTTTGAGTTTTAATCACAATAATAATAAATGTTAGAATATCTATTACATATCATCAGTAAAGAAGGGAAAAGAAAGGAAAAAAAAAACAAAAAAAGTGTTGGACAAGAATTGATGGGCATATGGAAAACGAGTAACCCTTACTTGAAGAAATTAAACATCAAATAAATATATAAGGATAAATTTGTCATTTTGTACAATATACTTGGGGAAATATTATATATATATAGGCAAATTGGTATAAATGATCCCAAAACTATGATTATTTGGTGACATTGGTCCCTGAATTATGTTAAATTTTGTGGAATTGGTCATTTCGTTAAATTTTTTTGGTTATTTTATCGTTAATTCCAAAAAAAAAGAAAAAAAAAATTTGTCCAAGGGTATTTTAGTCATTTTACAATAATATTATACAAAAGAAAAATATATTTTATTAATACAAATACATACACATATAGTCATTTTTCTCACCATACATATATACAAATATGTTGGTCTTTTTATTGTTTTTTTTTTTTTTTTTTTACATAATGTTATTATGAAATAACTAAAATTTTCTTAGGTAATTTTTTTTTAATTAACGGTAAAATAACAAAAAATTTTAAGGACTGGACTAATCTCACACAATTTAACATAATTCAGGGACAAATGTTATATAATTTAACATAATTCAGATATCAATATTACAAAAAAAATAATTCATGGACCAATATCACCAAACAGACATAATTTGGAGACTATTTATGTCAATTTACCTATATATATATATACAATTTAAAATTAAAAAAAAAAATAAAAATTGGTGACAAATTAGTTACTTGAACCACAATCACACGCAATCCGTTGGTCAAAGGACCCTCCACGTCACCATGCCTGACCCCATTTCACTACTGGCACCAAATATCTGACCTGGCAGACACTTTAATTGAATTCATCCTCATCGACTTCATTAATTTATCCAATATTTGTTGTTAAATATTTTATTTTATATTTTAAATTTAAATCAATTATATTTTTATATTTTTAGTTATTTTAAATAAACAAAGTTCTAAATAAAAATAATAAATATTTAAAAATTATTATATTTATATTTTTTTTAGACTATTTTTTCCTTTTAAAAAGACAAATTTTACTAGAATTTAATTTATTTAACTCTGAAATATAAAAAATAAAATATTTAAGATCAAACATACTAAAATTTTAAATATTTGAGGTTATATTTATCAAACTCTTTTTTTTTTTTTTTTTTGTTTCTTCAAACTTATCTATCTTATTAAATATATTTAAATTTCTAAAGTTTATTTATTCAAAAATTGATAAATATAGTCTCAAATATTTAAAATTTTTATATATTTAATTTTTATATTGTATATCTAGAATAAACTAAATTTTGGTAGTTTTCATCCTTTTGAACGGAAAAAAGTCCCAAATTCAATGATTTTTGAATATTTATTATTCTTATTTATGCCCTTTTTCATTCAAAATGATGAAAACTATTAAAGTACAATTTATTTTGAATTTTAAAACATTTAATAAAAAAAAATCAGGATTAAATGTATTAAAATCTTAAATATTTGGTAATAAATTCACTTATCTTCTTTATTTATTCTTTCTATAAAAAAAGAAGAAGATAATTTCTAAAATTATTTATTCTTTATTAGTAAGTTATATTTTGAATTTGTATGAGAAAAGTTTTATACAATAAGGGTAAATTTTGTCAAGAATGTGTAGCTCAATTGATAACAATTAAAATAAAAATTACTCTCATGAAAGTGATATAGTTGAATAACAAAATAGTAAAAGTCGAGCATTTCATTTATAAAAAAAAAAAAAAAAAAAATTCTAATTATAGAAATATAGGAATTACTATAATCTAGTATTTGAATATTAAATTTTGAATAATCTAATACAGATAGATTTCATTTTTGCTATAATATATCATAACATTATAATTTATCCAGAAAAAAAAAAAAAAGTTCTGATCTCCTATTATTTTTTTTATTACGAATTATTATTTTCTTAATATTTAAATTTATTTTTGAAATAGATTTGAGTTATGTTAGAAAAATAAAGAAAAAATTTTATAATTTTTTTTTAAATATATATATATATATGTATTTATATTGTTGTAAGAAAGTAAAATAATAATAAATAATAATAATAAAAATTTAGGGTTAGCGCTTACTTCTAGCAAAGGACCTATTCGACCCGAAATTAATTTGAATGTGGATATGATTTAAATGTTCGTCTATAATTGAGACCCATTTAAGACATGTCGTGTATTAATAGAAAAAAAAAATGGTAAAATGTGATTGTGTACTTAGAAGAGTAACCTTATAAGGTAAGTGTACTAACCTTATATTATAATAATAATAATAGAAATAATTTACTGTTGGATCATTAAAGGCTGCCAACGTACAAGAAACTACCTCTTCATTTCTCTCTCTAAGCCACGGCCTCTCTCTCTCTCTATATCTCTAAACCTCTTTGAATCTTGAAATCCAAGGGAAGAAAAATTAAAAACGGAGGGTTCGAAGTTAAATCAAAATTTTGTTAGCATTAGCAGAAGAAGCTCCGATCATCTCTATTTGAGCTAGAAAAAGGTACTCAATGAACGCCTGTTTTCTCTCTCTCTCTCTCTCTCTATATATATATATATGTATATATAGATTTTATTTTTGTCTTTTAGTTGTTTATGAACATTGAATTTTCGATGAATGTTGATACTTTGCTCGAGAAGGAAAGTATGGATTGGCTTTTTAGTTTTCACTTGATAAGCCCAGATTTTTGTTTTTTTTGGAATGGTTACGTTTTGTCTTGATTTGTTAATATTATTTAAATTGATTTTTGATTTTTGTCATCCGTTTTTGGGCTTACTTTCATATCTACAGAAAAAGATTAAGAACTTTTATATTTTGATGCAATGGAGTATCGTTGAGGTGATGGGATATTTGATTTGGGAGAAGAAGGATAATCGGAGTAAGGCCTTGTGAATTTTTCTATTCGCAAGTTATTTCTTTTATTTGTTTGTTTACTTTAAATTAAAAAAAAAAAAAAAAAAAAAAAAAATTAGCTGTGGTTGAGAATTTTAGAGAGTCGTATCAAAATTGAATTTGGATAAAGAATTCACTGTTTTCTTTTGGTAATTCGCAAATTTTCTATATGGTCTCTGGTATGATGTGAGATTTTAATTTTCTGGGTCAAATTTGGCTTCTACTTTTTTCCCTGTGGCCCTTTTCTAGCTAGTTTAACTGGATTTCTTCTACATTTGTCGATTGTTTTGGACTAAATCAAGAAATTTAATGGACAAGAGACTATGTGTTCATGTCTACAGTGTCAATCTTCTCTGCCAAACTAAAATTTTAGTTCTTTTTCTTCTTCTTCTTTTTTATTTTTTATTTTTTATACAAGCAGTTATTTACTTTCTCAAATGTCTCAAATGTGCATTTTGTTTATATGATTTGATGTTTTTCATTTTAGGTTTTCGTATGAGTTAAAAAGATTCTTTTATATTCTGTTGAATCGCAAGAGGAATAAGAAAATCAATCTTTCAGATAGTTTCCTGCGAAGTTGATAGATTTGGTCTGCTTGGATTTCGAGTGGGGTAAAACAGTTCTTTGAATTCAGTTTGAGAATTGAGATGGCCATAGCATTTAAGCCTTTGTCATGGCTGCGATGGAGAGGCAAGAAGATTCAGGAGCCTAAAGTTTTTCCATCTGAGACTTCATCTGAATTGGAAATGTGGGAATTGGATACTTTGAAATTTCCTGTTTCCCAGAATGGAAATATGAAATCTTCTACTAGACGAGTTAGGAAAAGCTGGCGTAGTCGGGTGGAGAAGAAAATGGACAAGGAGCATGATGCTGTTCTTGTTCCATCAGATGGGGGATGCGTTTCTGGATCTGAATCTGATGATTCTGATTGGTCAATTGGTTGGTTGGAGCCACATGGGCCAGGTTTCCAATCTGATGATTTTGATAATAGTTTTGCTGTGCTGGTTCCTTGCTATGGACGTGGTAGGGGATACCAGGAAGATAATTCGAAGAGTAAGTTTCCGAGCACCATTGGCAACATCTCGGATCTGTATGCTGCAGGTAAAACTTCACACACTTCTATATGATTGTACAGACAATTATTTTTACGAGAGTTCATTGGAAAATTGCAATCTTAGGGTTCACCTTCTTTTACCACACAATATGGCTTCTAGGTAGATAAGTGAGGTTGGATTTATTTTTTATTTAGAATGGTGTGATCAAGGAAGTCCGAAGTAAGAAATTCTTAGAGAAAGTCACCTTTTGCCATTTTAACCATTTTACTAGTTGCAGAATACACCCTTTTCTCATTTGATCTGAATTGAATAAATGAGATTTGATCTAATTGAGACGTAAGAAAGAGCTTTATGTGACACTGCCTTTACTGTATGGACTAGTCAGTGCTTATATTCCTGTCATTATAATAAATTTACTGAAGAAATTTAATACAAAGATTTGGGGTATATTATGCAAAGGCAAAGCATGTTGATTTTCCAACTCTACAGATTCAAAGTTAATTAATTACCAGGAAGTAATTTCTGAAGATGAATGGAAACTATAGAACTGCAGGATAAAGAGAAATAGAATTAAACAGACATGTGTCCATCACATCTGATTTGAAGATTTCACAGTGTGCCAATTTACATGATAAAAGAGTGCTTTGGGAGTTAATTGAATCTATCCATGGCCATGAAATTTTGAAGAACCATTCTACAGGATAGCACAATTCAAGGAAATTAAGAGAATGCACAAATTTGTGGTTACAAGAATTTATAAAATGCAAAAAAATTGAATTTATAGCATACTGCAGATAGGTCCAATAGAAAAGTTTAAAGAAGTTCAATGAAATGACTGTGAACAAGTCTGAAAGAGGCAAAAGGAAAATATATCTAAAAGAGAATGAAATGTATGTCATAGTTACTATTCTTTTGAGTAGAGAACAACAGATTTATAGTTTATTAGTCTGATGGAAAGGAAATGCTTACTATTGCATATGTGAGGGCGATACATTTCGGTCTCCTGATATCAACATTATCTGCCTGCTCTATCTGTCAATCTGTGATCTTTTGTGTCATGTAAATGCTCTTAATAAACTACAGTCTTCTGTGTCTAAAACTTCAGATTTGTACCTTCTCCTTTCTACTGAAACAAAAAGTTTACTGTAGAGTTGACTGGAATGAGAATCTGGAAATCTTGCACTCTCTCATTCTATCTGGCTACTGATGATTCCGATCCACTTATCCATAGCAAAACTGTGTGAAATTGTTATGTATAATGCACTTTAGAAAATTCAGCAATTTTACAGTTGTGGTACTAATCAGAGATTGACATGTTCAGTGCCATTTCTGATCTTCTGTTTCCATCTTGGTGCTGCAGATAAAATGAAATTCATGGAACAGTGGCTGTCATCTCTGCAAAATGTTTGATATCAATGGCCAACATCCATCACGCAGCTCCTGCTATCTATTAGATTAACTCTATGCTAGGGTACCGGATGACAGATGACTACGCCAGAAAATGTCTTAAAATAATTACAAAAAAAGGAAAGGAAAAAAAAAAAAAAAACGAAAATTATAAAAAGAATCATTAGTAAAGGACAGTATTTTGGTATTATCTTCAGAGTATTATCAGATGAGGAGAGGAGATGCTCATGGGGCATATGAGGTTTGTCTTCTGAGAAGATGATTCTACTCATTTGGAATCTGGTTGGTATATTGGATTTGAAGCAGAAAAGAATCAATTGATTTCAAGTTGGAAACTGGAGGATTACCTGGGAATGATTTCTTCTGTTTTTACAGAACTAGTTATTATTTGGAACTTGAATTTGTTGAAGAAGGGAATAAACTGAAACTGAAAGGGGGAAAAAAAAAAAAAAAAAACAGAGTGAGATTGTGCTTATAATATTCTTTGATGTAAATACTTGTGTCTGTATATATATATATTTGCTCTCTATAAAGTTGCATTCTTTGTAACATAATTGCTGTAGATAGATCTAAATTGACTGAGAAATCAGATTGTAAATATTTTGGTGGTTCTTTATATTATTTATTTAATAAATATTTCTGTTTATACTGACTACATTTCCTCCACCACCCCACCCCACCCCACAGAGAAGGAAAAAACTCTTTACTTTTTCCAGTTGGTGTCATCATGCAAATGCAATTAGCTTGCATGAAATTAGGTTGTTACCTTCTCTAGTTTTGAAGCCAGGTACTAGCTAGTAGTTTGACATGTTTGATACCTACCAGGTTTTAGGTTTACTAAATATGGAAGTAGTGACTATTTTTCCGTATTTTGTTATTTTACGTACTTTATTCATTGTTAGATATCATATTACTTTGCCTTAAAAGTATATTACAGAATCATTGAGAAATTTTAGAAGAGAAAGGGGAAGGTTACAGTGACTCTGAGGTGTGGTTTGTGGTTCCTCAGCAGCAGAAGGTAGTTCAACATCAACTTCACCTTCAAGAATTTTGGGAACCCTAGTTTTATTAGCTGAAAAATTAGGGACTAAATTCACAATTTTTTTTTTTTTTTTTTTTTTTTTCTAATTTTATAAATTAATAATAATTAGTATTGATGGGAACTAATTATCCCATATTCATTTTTTATTATTGTTATTTTTATTTTTTTAATATTTGAACATTACTCGATACATGTAGTATTATTTTTAAACTTAGAATTATATTTATTTTTAGTTACTTTATACTTATATATATATATATATATGAATAGAATTTTAATATTAGGTAAAGAAATAAACTTACGAGAAAAAGAATCTAATTAATAAATTTAAAATAAATTCATAAGTAATTGTTTTTATAAATTATAATTATAATATTTTAGTTTTAATAATTCAGTATTTTCATTAAAAAAAGATGGAAAATTTGCCCATTTAGTTCCTGAAGTTGTGATTTTTTGTCAATTAAGTCTTTATCTATTTTTTCTACCTATTAAGTCTTCGTAGTTTTTACGGGCCACCAATTAGGTCCTTCTGACCAATAATTCAGGCCACAATTGTTACCTAGATCTGAGTTACCTAGATCTGAGCATAGACATTGTGTAAGACACTTACACAATGATTTCAAGAAGACTAATAGTGGAGATGCTTTGAAAGCAATGTTTAGAAGCTGAATTATTGATCGAAAGGACCAAATTGGTTGCTCGTAAAAACTATGAAGATCTAATAGGCAGAAAAAAAAAGATAGGGACCTAACAGGTGAGAGTATAATACTTCAGGGACTAAATGGCGAATTTTCCAAAAAAAAAATTATAGAAAGATTTTAAAACTCGAATTGTGATAAAAAATTTGTGGTTAGCCCAACAAAATATTGCTCAAAATTCACTTAAGATCCTTGGGCCAATAGATTCCCATGTAGTCGGTCTAAGGGTGTATGGGTACACACACAAAAACAAATACAGTTTGTTTTCAACTGTCTGTGGGAGACCATAATCCTTTCCCCATCCCCGATGAAGAGAAACAACAGATGGCACACTTCATGGTAGTTGCTTGGGAACGCATATGGCTTGAACGAAATAAATGCTGGACTGGACAGCTGACCTCGGAGTGTTCTGATGTCTCAAGTGCTATCAACAGAGGGTGGAAAGCAAACCTGGATAGGATGACACGGAAGACTAGTCAGCATGCTAGTGTGACTCCTACAAAATGGACTGCCCCTCGTGATGGAGAGGTCAAGCTTAACTTTGATGCTGCTTTTAAGGAGGGCTCTACAGTGGTGCTTAGAAACGATAGAGGCTTGATTCAAGGGGCTTGGGTGAACCGCTTCATGTCTGAAAATGCCTTTTGGGCAGAGGCGGAAGCTGCTATCCAAGCCCTCCAAATCGCTTCTCGGATTTACGTTTGGATAAAGTCACTGTAGAAGGAGATGCTAATAATGACCATATCAGGACTTGATCGGTTTGCAGATTGGCGAGCAGCCTCTTTGATTTCCACTGGTAGAAAGCTTCTAAACCCCCACCTATTTTGGTCGCTGAATTTTGTTCCAAGATAGTGTAACTTTTGTGCGCATAATGTGGCCCAATGGACAAAAAATCTGGATGTTTGTTGTAGCCTTGACCCGACGATCCTCCCTCCGGAGGTTTGGTGTGATAGAGAAGGGACTTAGGATCTGTTTTGTAATGGCTTTTCCTTCTGCAATCTTTTAATGAAAAACCAATTATCAAAAAAAAAAAAAAAATTTAAAATATATTACAAGCTAAACAAGTTTAATAAATAACACAAAGTTATAATATAAAAATAATATCAATTTTTCATAATATTTAATATAATATAATATAATATATCACATTAATTTTAATAAATGTTTAATTAATTAAAATAATAAATAATTTTTTTTTTTTAAAACCATGGGCCAATAGTTTCAGCTACATTAGGGTTTCGACCGTCGGCCTGATATCGAATATTTAAAGCAGGAAACAAAAACCCTACTCCAGTTATCGATTAGTCATCGGCCGCATCAGCACGAGAGAAGAGAGGAGAGACAGGAAGATGGTGAACTACAGAGTAAGTTCTTCTTATTCTCAACCTTACTGTGAATGAGAAAGTTAGTTTTGAAGCCGGATGCGGTTTTCATTTTATTTCTGAATTTGTTTCTCTCTGCGCAGTTTCATCAGTACCAGGTGGTCGGTAGAGCTCTCCCTTCAGAGACCGATGAACATCCTAAAATCTACCGGATGAAGCTCTGGGCTACCAACGAAGTTCGTGCTAAGTCTAAATTCTGGTGCGAAACTCTTCATCTTTTTGAATAATCTATATTTATGTGTATGGTAATATTCCGATCAGCCATTTGCTGCCGCTTCTTTCGTAGGGTTGCCTTATTATTCCATACGCTCCCCCCTCCCCCCCGGCGTTTGATTGTTTTATTTGAGAGTGTATTTGTGCTGTTGACCGCAATTGCATTGTTTTGATTAAAGGCGTGATCTTTTGATTCTTTTATGTTTCCATACTGTGAACTAATGCCTTCAAGATTACGCTGTCTTTTGTTTATTTGTGCGGCTGCTTTCTTGATGGAGCTTAGAGGGTGTGTTGTAGATGGGGTCTTCTCTTCTTAATATCGGGCAATTTAGTAATCTAGAAATTGAAATTGTTATGTTTTCCGCGCCATATACAGTTCCAAAATTCTCTTGCATGTATCTCGTTTCCATCCCCCCATTGGATGGATGACAATAAAAAATTTGCTGATATATATATGCAAAGGATAGACCTTACACCAGATTGCAATTAATTTTTGTGCGCATATTTTACAATTCAGTTTAATTATTGCAACATTTTTCTTTTTGTTTTTTGCTTGGCTTAGCTCTTTCTGTTTTCAGATAATAATGTAGCTGAAAACATATTTGCGTTATGAACGTGTTCTATATGTGTCTGTTATTTCTGATAATTTACTTGCGGTAACAGGTATTTTCTGAGGAAGCTGAAGAAGGTTAAGAAAAGCAATGGGCAGGTTCTTGCCATCAATGAGGTTTGCTCTCTTTCAACATCTCTAATGCACATCATTCCTTGTTTTGTGATTTGCTTTCACTTGGGCGTACTATTCATTTGAAGTAGTCTTTTTGGAGTTTCTTTTTAACTAATATATAGGGTGACTGTTTATTATGTATTCCTAAAATTAGTTCCTGAAATTGAATGAAGAATTGTTGTTAAATCTTTTATCCCATGATGTGTGAACATTTTAAACTTTGCTTTTCTAGATTTTAGAGAAGCTCCTAATTAATACAGTATGGAATATGTTAGTATGTTTCTGATATTATATATATTATGTTTAGATTTTTGAGAAGAACCCAACGACAATCAAGAACTATGGTATCTGGTTGAGGTACCAAAGTCGAACAGGCTATCATAACATGTACAAGGAGTACAGGGACACCACCCTGAATGGTGCTGTTGAGCAAATGTACACCGAGATGGCTTCTCGCCACAGGGTTCGCCATCATTGTATACAGATTATCAAGACGGCCACCATCCCAGCAAAGCTTTGCAAAAGGGAGAACACGAAGCAGTTCCACAACTCTAAAATCAAGTTCCCTCTGGTGTCCAAGAAAGTCAGGCCACCAACTAGGAAGCTGAAGACTACGTACAAGGCATCCCGACCTAACATGTTTATGTAAAATACTCATGATGTCCCTTACAACCCCCAAGTCCTGATCGAAAGAAGCCTTCGGACAGTGTTGGAGCTTCTATCCATTGGAACTTGAGTCGTTGTCTAGCTTTTTGAATAGGTTGGCTGTATTTGTTACAGCCTGATGTATTTTGTTCTGAGTTCTTTGTTTTAATACAATACGGATCCTTTTCAGATCAAAACAAAAAAAAAAAAAAAAAGCAAATACAGTTGAGAATTAAATTAAATTCACCGATTTGGATTAGTGGAAAAGCCCATTAATACGTGTTTTTCCTTTCTAATCTTATAAAATTAAGGTAAATTGGTATAAATAGTTCTCAAATTATGATCATTTGGTGATATTGGTCTTTCAATTATATTAAATTGTGTGACATTGGTCTTACAAGAAATGCAGCACATGTTGAGGTTGCGAAAACTGATTTGGTGAATCTGAGAGGGATTCTTAAAGATATATTATGCACAAAATGAATGGATCAGGGGATTTTTCTTCTACCATACTATGAAAAAAAAATCTTGCTTTTTTGGCAATTCTCGTTGGTGGTGAAATCGAAATCGTGGACGATATGGCGACACTCATTTGCAGGCAGAGGGGCGGTGAAATCATCGTAACTTTCATCGGGACTTCCAAGCTTATCCACCATCACTCGTTGGCCCTCAATCTTGAAGATTATAAACTGGAAGTTTCTCTTGGCTTTCAATTCTAGGAACTTCATCTGCGGGAAGCTTCCCGCTTCCCATCACGGTTAAAGTTAAAGCTCCATCTTTCTTTCATTTATCTCTCTCTCTTTTTTTTTCCCTTGTAACAGTGAAATGATTAAAATGTCCTTAGGTCATTTTTTTTTTAACGTATATTTAACAGAAATTTTAATCAAAATGACCAACGTCACATAGTTTAGGGACCAATATCATCAAATGACCATACTTTGGGGACTATTTATACCAATTTGCCATAAAATTAATAATAATAATAATAAATGTTAGAAGACATTAATCATGTCAGAACCTTTCTATTTTCCGACCAAAAGAGTTAGATAATATAATAAAAAAAAAATTATTAAAAATTTTTATTTGAAATTTTTGAGATTTTTTTATCTCTATTTATTTTTATTGTTTCTCAAATTTATAATCTTTTAGATTATAAGTAACGTTGTTATCAACTGAATTGTGTATTATTGAATTATTAAGAATTAAAAAAAATATTATGAATAGTATATATAAAATAAAAGTACGTTAAAATAAATTTTATCAAATAGTATTTAAATTAATTGAATTAATTAATTAATTATAAAATAATTGATGAGATTCAGATAACAAAATCAAATAATAAAATTTGAAGAAGGTGCATTCTCAATTCTTGATGATATTGAGAAGATGTGAAAGAGTCAAATTCATTCGAGGGCCGCAACAAATCAAATTAATTAAAGGATTTTTGACTGCATATTTTCTCATCAATTATTTATTTATTATGATTATATATATATAAATTAAAAGTATATGTACTATATTTATTATTTTATTCAGGAAGATTGACAAGTTTTGTCCCAAACATTTGACCTTTTGGTAACTTTGGTCTCAAATATTTTTTTTTTCAATATATTTGGTCCTAAACATTACATAATTTGGTATGTTTGGTCTTTTATGACAAAAAAGCCCTTTAATATAAATAGTCAATTGGCAAGTTTAG
>JAXGGT010000004.1:7540523-7551222 GCA_035583425.1 Marsdenia floribunda | reverse complement strand
TTTTATATTTCAATAATATTATTTGGGTCATTTCTTTCTAAAAATAATTTTCATAATTTCTTTCTATTTTGATAATAATTCTATTTTGTTTTTTCATTCAAAAATACTAATAACCTTTTTTTTCTATTCTTATAAAAAATTTTGAATTTTTATTTCAATATATATATATATATATATTCCAATAAAATATCCATTTATTTGAAAATAATTTAAACATGTTTTTTGTTTTACTAGAAAAAATATTCTTTCTATCAGAAAAATAATTTGAAATATTAAATTTTTTTTCTGTAAAATATGATTTCTTTTAAAAATAATTGAGAATTATTTTTTATTCTCTAATATTTTTTTTTTATTTTATTTCAATAATAATTTTATTCTTTCAATTTTTTTTTTTTTTTAAATAAATAATAATTTGAACATGGGAGATATGTCAGAGGTAAAAGTGCCACAAAATTTCAAAAAAAAAAAATATCACTTCATAAAGGACCAAACATACCAAATTATGTAATATTTAGAACCTAATATATTGAAAAAAAAAATGTTTGGGACTAAACTTGCCAATTGACTATTTATATTAAAGGGTTTTTTGGTCATAAGGACCAAACATACCAAATTATATAATGTTTAGAACCAAATATATTGAAAAAAAATGTTTAGGACCGAAATTAGCAAAAGGTCAAATGTTTGGGACTAAACTTGCCAATCTTCCTTTTATTCATTTATATATATTTTAATATTTACCACAATAATTATCATAATTTATATTTAATAAATATCAATAATTATGTATTATAATTATTATAATTTTATTTAATATAAACATATAATTAATTTTTATATATATAGTAAGCAGGGGTGAGGATGGAGAATACCATCCATACCTTATTTTCAATTTTAATTTTTTAGATTTCCATTTCCATATCCAAACTCAGTTAAATCGTAAATTATCTAGTAAAATTAAATCAGAACGCAAATTTCCTATCAAATAATATTTTAATTTTCATCCCTAGGCCCTCGAATTCATAATAATGAAAAAAAAAAAAAAAAATTAAAGGAGATATATATCTATTTACTATTTTTTTTATATATATTAAATTTTTTCGGAAGCCACAATAAGTTTGTCAATTTTCCTCAAACATATGCATATAATATTAATATAGATTATTTATATTTTTATAGTTAGTATATAATTGAATTTATGATAATTAAATAAATTTATCTATTTTCGTCAACAAAATCTTCTACTCTTCTTTCAAAATAAAAGTATTAAAGGAAATTGGTTGAAGAAATCTCTTCAAAACATAAATTTTATTGACTAACAAAAAATAATAATAATAATAAAAATAATTAATTAGCGAAAATTATGTAATTAGAGTCAAATTGGTGAATTTGTACAAGTAGACTTGCATGAGATCCTAGGAAAAAACTAAAATTAATTAATTAATTTTTTTTTTTTTTTTTTTTTGTAAAGTAACGAATTCTCGTATCTTACATGATTTTTCTTGGGCAGAAAAGGAATATAATTATCGGTGTTGATAGAGGAAATAAAAAATATGTTTGTTTATTATGGATATATATGGCAAATTGGTATAAAGAGTCCCCAAATTATGGTTATTTGGTGACATTGGTCACTGAATTATATTAAATTCTGTAAAATTGGTCCTTTTATTTTATTTTTTATCCTACTGTTAATTTTTTTAAAAAAAATGTCCAAGAACATTTTAGTCATTTTACAAAAGAAAAATATATTATTGATACAAATACATATACATACAGTCATGTCTTTCGTTTTGTTCATCATACATGTATACATATACCTTAAGTTTTTTTTTTAGGATAATGTTATTATGAAATGACTAAAAATCTCTTGAATAAATTTTTTTTTTTTAAACAAAATTTAACAGTAAAATAATAAAAAAATCAATCTCACACAATTTAATATAATTCAGGAATCAATGTCACAAAAAAATTAATTTATAAACCAATGTTACCAAATGACCATAATTTGGGGACTATTTATACCAATTTGTCGGATATATATATATATATATAATATAAACACGAGAGTGGTTCACCAATGTTTTTTTTTCCTTTTAGATTTGCCAGGTTATTCCAGACATTGATCCCGTTTCTTGTATTTCTTGTCAAAAGACATTGATCCCATTTCTTGTATTTCTTGTCAAAAAAAATTGGAGAAGAAAGGAAGTTAGTTGATGGAATCCTCCTACATTTATGCATCATTAGAGAATGATCCAACACTCTCCCTACCCATGGTTTGACCAAGTAAGATCGATCTCCTCCATTTTTGGACAATATACCAAGAAACATGTGTCTACACCTACACCTTCCAGAGATTGCAATAATTTTCATTTTGATGGGTGTTTCAATTTCAAAACATGGGATTCCCCAAATTCTCTTATTGCATTATCCAAACTGAAAGAAAAGAGGAGGAGATGTCATGCATCATGCTCATAGTGTGCGCGCGCTCTTTTTAGATGACTAGTGTGTGTGTGTGAGAGAGAGAGAGAGAGAGAAAGTGAAGAACGAAAAAACAATGTTGCAGAGAGCAGCAAGAAATGCATATTCATGGTGGTGGGCTAGCCATGTTAGGACAAAGCAGTCAAAATGGCTGGACCAAAATCTGCAAGGTGACATTTTCTTTTTCCCCCTTTTTTCTATATGATTTTTTTTTTTTTTCTTTCTTCTCTTGGAATCATGAAGGAATTCAAGGAGACACAACAAACATCAATTTTGTAATAATTATTTTTTTTTTTTTCTAATGATCCTGGAGACGGTAAATTTTTGGGGAAACTATACATGTTCCACGTAACCCTTGTATAGATTAGAACAAGAATAAACTCTTATCAACAAATGACATTCTAAATTCCCTTTTTCTGTTTGATCTTCTTCTCATACGGTGGGAAGCTATGGAATTTCACCTCCTGGAATGAATTATTTTTTTTTTTTTTTTTTTTTTTCCTGTTGTTAATGGGTTGTTAGAGAGATGATGATTTGGGATCACTTGATGATAACATTTTATCCTAGCTAATGTTATAAACACAGAGACTCAAAAGAGTGATTCAGTTAAAACTATTTGGTTTGCAGATATGGAAGAGAAGGTTGAATATATACTTAAAATCATTGATGAGGATGGGGATACCTTTAGGCAGAGGGCTGAGATGTACTACAGAAAGAGGCCAGAAATTGTGAATTTTGTTGAAGATGCTTTCAGGGGATATAGGGCTTTAGCAGAGAGGTATGATCATCTGTCAAAAGAGCTTCAGAGTGCCAATCGAGCTATCGCAGCCATTTACCCTGAAAGGATTTCTTTTGGGATGGATGAGAATGATGATTTTGATCTGGAGAAGATTCCAGTCATGGGATTGCCTTTAGATGAACTCAGTACTCTCTCCAAGAATCCACCTGCTCCCCCAAAAATAAACATCCCCAAAACTCATAATGTTTTGAGGAAGAATCCCAATGCACCCACCAGACTGATGTCAAAGAAAGGTCTCCTGAAGATTAATCCTGATGATGCTGATCATCATGTTCCTGTTTCTGTTGCATGTTCAGGGTTGAATAAGTCTCAGGCACTTGAGAGAATTGATAAGCTTCAAAAGGAAATTTTGACACTTCAAACTGAAAAGGAATTTCTCAGAAGTGCATATGAAAGTAGGGCTGAAAAATACTGGCAGATTGAGAAACAGATTACTGAAATGCAAGGGGAGGTCAATGACTTACAGGATGAGTTTGGGATTGGAATGGTCATTGGGGATGACGAGGCTCGAACTCTAATGACTACTTCAGCCATGAAGTCTTGTCAAGAGACCTTGGCTCATTTACAACAAAAGCAAAAGCAAGCGGCCGAAGATGCCCGTATTGAGTTCCAGAAGGTTCAAGAAGCCCGAGAAAAGTTTGAGAGACTAAAAGAAAAACTTAACTACAACCAGGGTGATCAGGATCTGGACTTGGTAAAAAACTCGGAGCAAACTAAATTGGAGCAAGAAGAGGGACCTGCAGAGGAAGCCGTTCATGACCTGGAAACATTGCACAGAAAGATTAAAGAGGAGTTGCAAGCTGGTTCAGGAAATTCGGTTACCATTTCTGACCTTGCAGAGCAAGTTGATGAACTTGTAGACAAGGTTATAAGTTTGGGAAATGTAGTATCTTCTCAGAATGCTTATGTAAAGAGATTAAGGTCCGAGACAAATGAACTTCACGGTCATATTAAAAGCTTAGAAGGGGAAAAAGAGATGCTAATCGATGACTCAGACAGCAAGAGCCACAAGATAAAAGAACTGGAACAAGAATTGCAGCGAGTCCATAGTCTCAATCAGTGCATTAAAGAACAAAACAACAATCTTCAAACTCAACTTGTCGAAGCAAGTTGTAGTCTTGATGATCTCTCAGAGAAATTGCTGCATGCGGAGCCAGATGAAGAGGAAGAAAATGTGACTTTATCCTCTCAAACTATAGATGTCCTTGGCGTCAGTCCAGTGAAGCAGATTCAATTGCAGGAAGTGAAGGTTAACAAAAAGAGTGTACCAGAAGATTTTAAAGATTTAAATAATGAGGAGGCAGAAGAGAAAGCTCAAGATCTGGAGAAAAATAGTCGTAATATTGGGGAGCAAAAGAATCTTGCACAAACTATATCAAGTTATCCAGAGACTCTCAAACTGATAACCAGTTCAGATACCAATAGAGAACTTGGAGCCCACGGGATGATGAATGGGATGATTACTCCTGATCAATCTTTGGAAGCGGATCTTCGGAATAGCAGCATGTCTGAAATGGACAATGAGAAAAACCCTTTCCTTTCAAGTCAACCAGTTAACATCAATGATTTTAGTACGAGTCCAGCAAGAACTACTCTAGGATGTAGTTCTTATTCTGGATGGGAACGAGGAGATGTCATTCTATCTAACAATGGTAAAGACCTTGTCTATGAACAAGGAAAACATCCATCTGAAGCTGGTTCAAGTAATGCTTTAACAAGAGGATTGAAGGAACAACAAAATGTAACATCTTCTTTTGATTTCACCGAAAGGGGTAAGAGAGCAGAAGCCCCCATAGATGACTCTTTTTGGTACTATTCTAATACAGGAAATCAAAATGATATTTACTCATCCGTAGGAGTTCTTCCGGATGTCAATCCAGAAATGTCTGATAGGAGAGATTCAATTATTCCAATTAGAAGTATGGAGATGAAATATGAAGAAAACAAAGGAGAAATTTCCGGTGTTTATGTTTCTATATCAGCGGAAGAAAAAAGGCACTCTGGTCCAGGGCAATCTGTTCATGATGGTTCGGAAAGAAAGTCAGATCAATGTGGGAGTTCAGCTGAAGACGTGGAAATGAAAGATGAATTTAAGAAAAGTGGAAGCCATACTGCCAACAAGTTGGGAGACAAAAACTATTCCAGGTGGAAAGAAGACTTAACTGGGGAAAGAGGCATTGACAAGAAAATAGGCACAAAGGAAGACAACATTAACTTGACTCCAGGGAATCCAAATGGCAGCTCTGAAAAATCTAGTATCCAGCCTAATCATGATCTTCCAGTTACTGCTCAGATGAGAAGCACTTTGGAGAAAAATCAACAAAAGGACGGGTCTAACGAAAATGTAAATGTAGCAAATCCAGATATGGAACGGAATTTGAAGCCAAACAGCCACACAGATCAAGGTACCTTTACCCTGCCATATAAGAGAAAAAAGTGTTTCTAAATCTCTTTCTTCTTAATAACATAAAAGTTTTCTCACAGGACATGATGAAGAAGCAAACAGGCAAAATCTGCTCCCAACAAACCCAAGCAATGACAATGAAGATGAAGACGTTGGAGAGGAAGAAGATGATCAGCCCAACTGGAGAGAGCTGTTTCTAAGTGGAATAGATGACAAGGAGAAGATACTACTAAATGAGTACACATCAGTTCTTAGGAATTACAAGGAAGCAAGGAAGAAGCTGAATGAAGTCGAAAAGAAAAAACGTGCCAGTCTCTTCCAGTACTGCATACAGATAAAAGTCCTAAAGAGTGCCAATGCCGAAAAGGAATCAGAGATCCAATCGCTACGAGAGCAACTCAACTTCGTTCAGGCAGATCAAACACAAGAAGAGACAGTATCAGAATCAACAGAAGGGAACACAATGGCAACGAGCTTACATGTTTACGATGATCAGCCTGCAAAAGGAGACAAGAAGGAGAAGGGACTCCGAGACTTGTCAGGCGAAGAAACCAGTGAATCCAAACATGACGCAGCAGAAGAGACTGTAATTGATCATGCAAGTGTCTCCTTCGTAGAAGAGGATCAAGATGTGAAGATTGTGAAGGTGGGAGATTCCCGTAAGTTTTCCATTATTGAAGAGAAGATCCGCACAGACATTGACGAGTTGCTGGAAGAGAACATAGGGCTCTGGATGAGGTTCAGCACCACATTCCATCAAATACAGAAATTCCAGACTACGGTTAAGGATCTGCAAGAGGAGATAGCAAAACTGAAGGGAAAGAATCAGAAGGGTGGGAGCACAGATCACCACAACCAGTCGCTGAGCTCAGATATCCGTCCAATATATCGGCACCTCACAGAGATACAAACCGAGCTTGCACTGTGGTTAGATCACAATTTGGTGATCAAGGATGACTTGGAAAACAGATCGTCATCACTGTCCAGCATCCAGGAAGAGATACTAAGGTTGTCAAGTGCAGCAGGGTCAAAAGAAGAGCAAGTAACTGGGCTTGATGATTACCAAGCGGCTAAGTTCCAGGGAGAGCTTCTAAATATGAAACAGGAGAACAAGAAGGTTGCTGATGAACTGAAATCAGGTCTTGAGAGAGTGAAAAACTTACAAGTCGAGATTGAGAAGACATTGAAACAAATAGACGATGAGTTTGAGGTCTCTGTTAAAAGACATCACTCCAGGTATGCTGCTGTTCGTTCCAGAATCCCATTGAAGTCTTTCTTGTTTGGTGTGAAGCTAAAGAAGCAGAAGAGACCCTCATTTTTTGCCTGCATCAGTCCGTCACTGCAGAAGCAGCAAAGTGATATAACAGTTTCACCAATGTAGTTTTTCCTTTTTAGAAGAGTTTTGCTCTTGTTAACTTCTATTATAGCTTTTAGATCTATGGAATATTGTGAATTATCAGATTTAATGGACTTCAAAGGCGATTTTAAGATCATGAAATATAAATCAATACATCTCAGTGATTTCAATTTGTATATCAAGATACGTCCTGTTTTACAACTAAGAGTGTTAGCAGACTCAAAAGGAGATGAGCAACCTCAGCACAAGATGCATCTCCAGAGAAAATATATATATATATATATTTATTTACAAGTTAATCAAAGTATACCACTGAGCAAGCAAACATTGGAAATTACGGCTTCATGTTTTCCTATCTAAATGATGGTTACTGCTTCATGCAAAATTACACATGATCAGAAAAGGGAGAGAAGACAGAGATGAACATACAGAAAACAGTCCATGCATTCTTAGGTTGTCAATTCCCAATGCTCTGCTTCACACTGTACCCTCATTGCAAGTTCCATCCTGGCTTAAAACTTTTTCCCCCTCGTTCCCATCTACAACCATCTCTTCTGGGCCCTCTTTCATCTGTAACACACTTCCATTTTCGTGATTTCCCTCATTTGCAAGAGGAATCTCGCTATTGTTTTCAACTGGTGAAATCTCTGATTTATCATTTCCAACAATATCATGATGCCCATTCGTAGCTCTGAGACTAGAGCTTTTTGAATCAATCTGATCTTCTTTCACTTTCAAAGCCTCCACAAGGGAAACCTTCTCTCTTCCATCTTGCTCTTCCAAGGGCTTGCTTATAACAGAGGGCTGGTCCCCCTCTAATTCATCTTTCAATGAATTTGCTGAAACTTCCACATCCATCGGAGAATTGTTTGAAACAGTATTTTGATCTGCTTCCATTTGAGTATTAGGTGCTTTGGTTGTTAAACCAACCTCCCCTTCTAGGACATGCTCTTTTACCGTTTTAGTGCAAGAAGAATTTTCAACAGTTCTCACATCAGGCCCACGAGGAAGGACAGATATGCCTGTGCTTTTTGTCTCAGATGTTGGACTTAGATCTGGAGCACCAGCACCTGAGTTAGAACAAGCTACAGTTGCAGCAGGTTTTGCAGAAGGGCCTTGAACTTGATGAGTTACACTAGGTTGAGAGACATTTGTTGGGGCCGTGGAGTAGGAAGAAAGTGGTCTTGATACCAGGCCAGTACGAATAAAGTGCACGTTACTGGGTAATGAGTTTGAAGTTCCTGCAACAGATGATTTAACCAAAGAACCTCCAGGCATGATATGGACAGCATTCTTGGATTGGGCAGCCTTGAGTAGTGATGCAGCATCTGATGGGGTAGCAATGCGGGCTCCAGCAGCAAATGCTGCAGCTTTAACCAATGAATCAGGACTCACAGTAGCCTTTGAAGGCATTGCATCTGGATTGAGATTAGACTTTGCAACCATTGATTCTGGGCTCAGAGCTGTCTTTGTAGTTGTAGATGGTTTCTTTGGGGCAATTCGTGCTTTTGATGACCCCATTGGTCCTAATGCAGCTGTTAAAGCAGCATCATGTTGAGATGAAGGCAAGGACGGGATAGCACTAGGTGAAGCTTCAGTACCAGCAGGTTGTCCGAGGTTACTATGCACAACATTTGAATTTGCTCCTGCTATATAAATATATATATATTTTAAGGGGGGAAAAAATAAAAAACAGATGTAACAAAAGGTTGCAGAGAAGAATATAGAAATATGAGGCAATTGAAGCGTATCGTAAATCATCAATATACCTCATTTGGAGGCAAAAACTAAAGAGTGAAAGTAAGGAAACTCTTAGGTCCATAATCACTGTACACCGAATACAATATCTATGCCTAAAATGTTTTTAACACACAATCCAGTAAGAGACATAAACTCAAGCATTATACAATTATCTACTCCATTGACAGGTGCCCGAAGGAGTGGCCAAAAACCATCAATCACATCAAGTAAATGGCAATGCAAGGACTGAAGTCCGAACTTCCCAGAAAACCAGAACATAAGAGTTACCCATCAAAATGGGAACAGAATAGAAAGTTGGATCCAATTTCTGACAAATATAGGCATTAGGAGACCATGCAAGTACAAAGAAATGCAATAGCGACTACCATTAGCAATCGAGGAAGATGGCATGGGTGACTCTCCCAGAGCCATAGACACTGCTCGCCGAGTAGCCAGGTGAATATCAGAAATCTGTGAGCCAGTTCCCACATTTAAATTGCCATGTCGTTTCTTGAGTATGGACCATCTCTGCAGATATTCAGTAATATGACATTAATGGGAAGGGAGAATCAAGAGCAGTAACATCTGCAGTAGACAGAATCCAAACTGGTATCTATTTGTGTACTAAACAAAAGTTAGCTCTCTTTACTTGTTCCTAACATCCCTGGCAATGCTGTTCCGTTGCCGGGATTTGAACCCGGGAAACCTGGGCAAAACCCAGACATCCTAACCATACTAGATAACAACGGAATTCTTTAACAGTGAAATCCAAAAGAATATATTGCTTTAGGCAGCTTTCTTTTTCTAGGACCATTAAGTCTTTTAACTTTATAGAGCCCTTTCCCAAGGCATTCAAGAAATCTTAAGAGTTCTCTAGACGTTCTTATTATCATTTCAATCCTCTTATTATACCAATTCTCTTCAGCAAATCATCTAAGGGCCTTTGATAAACAAACAAGAACCTATCCAATCCAGTGATTCAATAACAAACACAGCGGAATATTATGATAATGAATTCTGCTAGAATTAAGATTCATGTGCTTAATGCTGGATGCACTCATGTTATGATTGTGTTTCTCCAAAATTTGGTGAATATCACCAAGAAAATACAAAAATATTAAATATTACTTTAAATAGTTATTAAAATTAGTTCTTATAAACTAAATTTACTTCTAAAATATTATTTTTGCTGAAATCATACCCCTTTTTAAAAAGATGCAAGTAATTAGTTCTTAATAATTTCAAAAAAGATGCAAGTAAAAATATACCCCTTTTTTCTTATGTCAAGATGACAATGACTTAAATTTTTTAAATATCAGACATGTGACTTGTTATAAAACACTAACAAATTTCATAACTCGGATGCCACATTCAACTTAGAAAAACTTCATATTCATAATTTAGCCTTCAATCATTTTAGTTTTTGAGCATTAAAGACTTCATGTATATCAAGCAGTCCCTAAATCCAATTGGTGCATAAGATACAAATTTGTCGGAATATCTTTGATTTTGAAAATCTAACTTGCAATTGCTGGTTGTCAAAGATTTGCCAAGCCTTTTAAGGTCATCAGAATTTTCTGTAAGATTGGTGAAACAAATCAGCTTCCTCCCAGATTTTTCCCTAACATCCCATGCCTTCACCTCCATCCATACATCCTAAATGACTCAGGACACAAAAAGCCCACTAAGTTTCTTACCTATATCCAACTTCAACTATCCTCTTAAGCCACATTGACACTTATGATTCACTCTGGATTCCATTTACTTCGCAGAATGGTGTAGCCAAAAAAGGTTTTTAATTGGATTTCTTCATCCTGAGCTCAGATTTATGTGCCTTATTGTCCAAAAAAGGACCTGTTAATTAGACAGCTTTTATACACACAGGAACATTGCAAATATCTCTGCCGGGGGGGGGGGGGGG
>JAXGGT010000004.1:7518634-7539823 GCA_035583425.1 Marsdenia floribunda | reverse complement strand
TTTTGTTTTTTTTTCCTCCTCCTTCTTGCTTTTCCTTTTTTTCTGCGCGAAAAAAAAATGATCGCTCACAGAATAGTAATTTTACATATAAAAAAAAAAAAATTAGTATTGGGTGTGGTTCTTTTTCTTTATTTTTTATTTAGTAGGTCTTTAATATATAATTATTATTTTTTTTTTTTATAAAATTTCACTTGTCCAAATAAATATTTTGTTAAAAAAATAATAAAATGCATTAATTTATTATACATCAAAGACCTACTAAATAAATTTTTTTAAAAAAAAAACATAAATAATCATACTATAATTATAAATATTATGACCAAATTCACCAATTTTCTTACAAAAATTTATCAATTCCATATCGGTAATTAAAAAAAAATTAAAAAATAAAATACAGTGAGAAAATACATAACTGTATCATTTCATCATATGTTCCTTTTTCTCCATTTACCTTTATTACTTATTTCAAATTAAGGAAAATTGGCCACTTTAGTCCCTTATCTATTTTCAATAATTAACATAAGTCTATAATTTATTTTTTTAACCTGCTAAGTCCCATAACTTTTTACGATCTGCCAATTACGTCCTTCCGGCGAAATTTTTGAATTTTTCGGCCAAATTTCATCACGTGCTGGCCACGTGATGAAATTTTAGGGGTAATATGGTCCTTGCACTGTTCATAAACAAAAAAAAAAAAATTTACCCAGCGATATAGTGTAAAAACGGAAGGGGGAAAATTACAGCTCTTACCGCGGGAAGGGTTTGTTCTTGGCTAAAGCAAGAAGAAGACGCCCGGTGCCTTCAAGATTTAGGTTTTTTTTTTTGCATTTTCTTCTGCCCTTCTACCCTTCAATAATTGGTTCGTTTTAGTTACTAAGGAGTGGCGGATCTGTGGATTTTGCAGGCCAAAGAACTTTGGAATTTCTACGCGAGGGAGGGAGAGTGAAGGCCATGCTCTGTTAATTTCAGTAAGTTATTAGAAAAACTTCATATTCATAATTTAGCCTTCTGTCATTTTAGTTTTTGAGCATTAAAGACTTCATTTATATCAAGCAGTCCGTAAATCCAATTAGTGCATAAGATACAAATTTGTCGAAATATCTTTGATTTTGAAAATCTAACTTAGGTTGTCAAAGATTTGCCAAGCCTTTTAAGGTCATCAGATTTTTCTGTAAGATTGGTGAAACAAATCAGCTTCCTCCTAGATTTTTCCCTAACATCCCATGTTTTCCTTAGCCTTCACCTCCATCCATACATAATAAATGACCCGGGACACAAAAAGCCCACTAAGTTTCTTACCTATATCCAACTTCAACTATCCTTTGTACTTGCCCAAGGCTTTCGTTTCCGTCATGGCAAATTAGCATTTGCAGCCCCATTTGAATCCAAACCTTCAGCATTGTTGTTAGTAGGCATAGGCTGTTTCTGTACAGAATTTGGGACAGTTATGTTTGTCCCTAAGGTGCAATTAGTAGACAGTGAATTCTTCGGAGCTTTGGACATCTGGCCTTTGGGTATACTTATTGTCAATGAATTTTCAACTGTTGAGCCAGTAGGATCATTTGATACACCTAATCCAGCCAAAATTTCCAAAAATGATAGTTAATAAGAAATCTAGTTCCTGACAAGGTAGATCTGGAATTAGAAGCAAGAATGACAATCGTGGTTGAATAGACCTAAATATACACACATGAAAAGATACAGACTGAAAGTCACAGCATTAAGCGCATGAATCAAAAGCAACTGTGACAGGCAGAAGAACAACTGTGGATTCTGTTGCTCAAACTCAGAAACTTAGCAAATGAGTACTTGTCCCGTTACAAAAAATAAAAGCAGCCAACAAACCTGTTTCTACCACATATCAGCTAACAAAGAAAATATTATTCTAGCAAATCCAAAAAACATTCCTCTGAAGGCGAATCCTCACTAAAATTGGATAAAGCTTGAGGATTTCCTGCAGCATTAGATCATCGCCTAATATTTCCATTCCAGAGTCTGCTGTATGTCATAATTGAGAAAAGTGGACTGTCTGTTCATTGCAAGCACCTTGGTGTACACCAAAAAAGGATCACAAAAAATCACCAAATAATGTCCCTTCCAAGCATGAGAATTTGGAGAGCCAAAAAAAAAAACTCATTTGACAAGAAACTTAGAAGAAAAAGCCACATAACCATACGATAATAATACTAATACTAAAGTTCTATCTGACTGAATAAGCATCACATGCTAATTGATAGACAACTTTTACCTTTACACATGCCGCAGCCTCTGCTGAAGCTTCAGTGCTTACACCAGGAAATGCTTCCACTTCAGATTCTAAGTCACTATCATCATCCTGCCAATTAAAAACACACAAAAAAAAAAAAAAAAAAAAAAATTGTTTAGTCCGACGGCATCATCTTAGTCATAACAGTTATCAGGACATTCCAGGTGGCCAGCTCTCACACACACTTATCACATATCCATATGTAACATTCCACATCTTGCATCCGCATATAATACGAATTTATCTGCATTTATCAGTTCATGGTCTTACGCACAAATGAACATCTGACATTTTTTACATTTTTATTTAAAAATAAAAAAAAATAAATAAATAAATTCAAGCCCTAAACATCCAAATTCAAGCAGCGAAATTACTCCGGATTTATTATTCAATAATAATGATGACAACAAAGTAAATAATTGGCTACCTACCAGAGGTTGAGCAGCATCATCCAGCCTATCCATCATCGAATCATGATAAGCCAAATGACGCCACAACATTTGGTACTCCCTGGCATTGGAAATTCCTGTTGTGGTTTTCTTAACCAGCTCATCCCAGTCAATTTTCACACTTTGCACCTGAGCCACCTCTTGTAACAAAGCCAGTACAGTCGTCGCCGTATACCTTAATTTATCAGGTAAGTAAATGAAAATTTATACTTCAGAACCAGAAAAGTCAAAACTAAATATTGCAATGTGAACTTTTTTTACCTCTGTAAAATAGTAGAGATATCTTCTTCAGTAACAAAATTTTTCTTCAGATTCTTTGAGTTCTCTACCATTCTCAATTTTCTTTTTCCCTTCTAAAATTGACGAAGTAGCATTTTTAAAATTCTACTCTATTTTTTTTACTGATTCTAAAACCCTAGAGAGAATAGGGTAAGACTTAAGAGAGAAAATCGAAAGAAGGGAACCAGAAACCGTGAGAAGGAAAAGAAAAGAAGAGGAATCGCAGGCCGGATTTGAACAACTGACTGACTGCCGTTCTGGAGAGAGTAAAAAGTGAAAAACACCAGCTCGCCGGAAAGTTAATATTTGGAGAGAGGGAGAAGGAGATATGGCTGTGTACGCACGTGACACGGCAGGACGGGGTCGTTATTTGGAGCCCGAGAAATCGATAAATTTTTTTTTTCTTTTTTAAATGACGTCGTAATTAAGGTGTATTTTTCACGTTTTTTAATAATAATAATAACAATTAGAAATCGAATATCCAGTATCCTAACTGGAACAAAGAAGAATGTTACCCCTGCAATTTCTACATGGGAGACCTTTGACCAGATTACACGACAACATACGACACAAATATATATATACACTAGGGATATTTTCGTCCCGAGGTGCCAAATATACCAACATTACAATCAAAAGAATATATAATATTTTATTTTAAATAAAAATTTTCATAATTTTATTTATTTTGTTATATCATTGTTATTATCTTTAAACGTTGTACAAAAATAATTATAGTATATTAATTATTTTTTAATTATTGAATTCAAATTTCATGAACATATAAATTCTAAAGTATTTAAATTATTTTAATTAATCTAATATATTGTTACAATTATACTATTTATCTCCTTATTTTATTTATTTTTTCATGTTGTAAAATATTTTATGTATATAAATACTTTTTTTAAAAAAATTAATATTATAAAATCATTGAGTCCCACAACAACTTAGTAGTTATAATAGATTTCAAAACTTTATATAAACCTAAAAAAATTAGACAAAAAAAAAATTAAAGTCAAATATGCACTTTCCTATAGTTATTGAATCTACTCAAATCGAAATAAATAAATAAATAAAATACACTATCTCTATAATTAATAAAAAATATATTGACAATCAATTATAATATAAACAATTAATTTAAATGAATTTTCAGTTTATCTAACCACTGTGTACTTGAGTATGTATTTATAAGAAATATATTTTACTTAAATGATAAATTTCTTAATAATAGTAATAATTACAATAATAATGATGCAAGTTAAAGATATATATAATTTAAATGAGATAATACAAATTTGTAAAAAAAAAAAAATCATAATATAAATTATAGAGAAATAACTTGAATTTCAAACTCAAATATTGTTTTCTTTCTTCATTACTTTTCTACTTTTATGCTATTTACAAGAAAATAAATATACCTTTAAAAAAACTGAGAAAAAAAAATCTAAGTTTTTCATTAGATTGAATAAAATTTTCTTTTTAAAGAATTTTTGAATATATTATTTTAAAATGAAAAAATAAAAATGAAAAATAAATGAAGTCTAAAAAAAAATTAAAAGAAAAGTGAAAAGACTTAAAAAAATAATATTTTATTCATTGTTAAAAGATAAAATTTTGAAAGTTATAAATTAAATATAAAAATTAATTAAAGCAAGAAGAAAAAAACGCTTCTAGAAGAAAACAAAATTAATAGTTCAATTTAATTACAATTGAACCATTAGAAGAAAAAAAAAAGCTTCTAAAAGGAGCTCTTGTAATATTATATACAATAGATAAATAAATATATATATTTTTTAAAAAAATAATAAATCGTAAAATAATATAATATTAAATTATTAATTTTAAACTTATTTATAATTTTAACAAAATTATTAAAAAGAAAATTAGATTTTATCATTAAAAAAATATATATATATGTTTTGAAAGAATCTTCAAAAAAAAAATTTATAATATAATAATATATATTATATTATAGAAATAATACTGCACAATTAGTAATACTTTTCAATTAATAAAGGTATTAATGTGTGACTTGTAACTTTAATATATTTTTTCTCTTTTTAATTTTTTTATAATTCCTTTTTTTTTTTTTTTGTACAGTGCACAAATTATTCTAAATAAATTTTAATTATGAATAATATTTTTAAATTAAATCAATATTTAGACTAATCTCTTATTAAATTTTGAAAATTTTAATTTTCTTTTGTCTTTATCATCTCTCGAATTCATGGCCTCTTAAATCATTAAGTGAGTCTGCTACCGGATTGCTCTGTCCACAACAATAACTATCATTATTCATCAATATCCATAAATAAATGAGTAGGAGATTCACCAAAACTACTTTCAAATGCTCATTTTTGTAAGGGAGAAGAAAGAGAACAGGGCAAAGAAAAGCTGCATACATTTTCGGCAATTTGGCATAAATAGTCCCCAAACTATGGCCTTTTGGTGATATTGATCCCCGAACTATAATTAATTGTGTGACATTGGTCCCTGGGGTTAGATTTTCTGTCAAACTACCGTTAATCTTCAAAAAAAAATTATCCAAGGGCATTTTCGTCATTTCACTGACAAAAAAAAATAAAAATAAAAATAAAAACATTATACATACATATACAGTAAAGAACACAGCTGATTAATTTGCGGGAAGGTATGTTCTATATGCGATTAATCAGGTGTGTTTTTCACCGTATATGTATGTATACGATGAACAGTAAAATGACGAAAATGCCCTTGAGCAAATTTTTTTTGTTAAAAATTAACAGTAGTTTAACAAAAAATCTAACCCCAGGGGCCAATGTCGCACAATTACTTATAGTTCGGGGACCAATGTCACCAAAAGGCCATCGTTTGGGGACTATTTATGCCAATTTGCCTACATTTTCCATCATTTTTAATTTCGTTTGGCAAGTATTTGCTGCCCACCTGCACAAGATTAAATTCATGGAACACTTAAAAAAATAGGACAATGGGGCTCTCTGTTTGTGTGTGTGTGTGTTTTTCTTTACCTTATTGTCAATTCCTCATCGTTGAGGATGAACAAGAAAAGCAACACGACAGGGCACCAATTGGTTGATAAAAGCTGATGTAAACCAAAAAGCATTATTATAACTTCTTTTGATTACACAAATAAAACTATTGTTACATGGACAATTGTAAATTATCCTAAAACCACTTTACTGGTTTGAGTTGTCACTAATTAGTATGGCTAGTGTCCTTTGTATCAAATTTTGAATTCAGGATAAGAAAGTTACAGGCATAAGGTATATTATGTTTTTTTTTTGTTTTTTTTACCCCCAATCGAAGATTAACCAACCCACAACCTAGCAGACAAAACTTTAAAGGTCACCACCACCAGGAATGCAGACTCTGTTGTTTCTTGATCATCCCCAGATTCTGGCACCAACATAACTTGACAGGATTGTGATAAACAGGGCTTGATATACGGAAGTAAAAAAATGAATTTGGTGGACTCATCATAATGCACCAAATAATTTCTAACAAGGAACTATAGGAACTATCACCAGACATCCCTGAGATATCGTCCATCCATTTGTAGTTTCTTTACAATACCCTCTGCCTTAGAAGAATCCACCTTTTCCTGAAATCACAGAGATAAACAAATATTATGCCATCCTTGTTTCCTTGTTTAGCAAATTCCAACTAAAGGCTCTAAGAAGCATACTTTCAGTGATCTGATTTTCCAGACATCACACAAACTAACCAACATTATCCTGTAACTTCACTTCTTAAGATAAATGACTCGATTATACTATAAACTCTTTAAGTGCAGAAAATGCAGTTCCCACACTTCAGCTTCATACTGTACTCGATTGTTATGCAATCAGAACACCATCATCTCTTGACATGACTGTTTTTTCCTTTATTTTTAAAAGAATATATCATGTGGCCTCTGTTTTCTAGTCCCAAGCTTCAATAGATTCAAGTACGTGCTATTGCATTTTGGAAGTTTAGATCTTACATGCAATATTGAGGAATTTTAGAAAAACACAGCTTAATGAAAGTTGATTGAGACTGCTTCTAAAGCCAAACTATGGATGCAGTAAGAAACCTCAAAACACACTACAATTTTCCATTTTTCCTAATCAAGGTGAGTTCAGATGTATATTTTAGTATTTGAACTTATCTTGAGCATTCAGACTGATTATCTTAAACCCATCAGACCTTATGCCTGTTTGTTTACTAAACTAGGGATTTACATATGATTCAAAACAAAGAGAATGTAGTTTGTTCATCATGTACGTGTAAAATGCAAGATAAAGGGGAAAACAGAGAAGAACAACACAAGTAACTCTTCCAAAACCACTGACAATCTAAGATGGGTTCACAAGAAAACTCCCCAGATAGCAATTATATTTTGGCTTATGCAATATATTAGGCAAAAAAGGGATAGAGGAAACAACTCAAAATAACGTTTTTATTCACCCAAATTTTTTTTTTTTTTTTTTCTCAACTTCAAAAAACATGGCAAAATTGAATTGAGTATCAATATTGAAAACAGTTTGAATCACAGACAATCCCTAATATCCATGGAAGACCGAAAAGGGGGTTGCCTTCCTAATGGCAAAATCGGAAAGTGCATGTGTGAGTAACAAAAGAGGGCACCCAGAGTAGCAGGCATCAAAAACTAAGAGCACCATGTCTGAATTCATTACAGTATCCAAGCACGAACAAGCATGTACATCAGAGGAAGAGAGTATTATTTACCTGCTCCTGGACAATGGTATGCAGAGTCCGATGTACATCTCTTGCCATCCCTTTGGCATCACCGCATACATATAGATACCCTACCTGGGAGATCAAACTCCAAACTTGGGCAGCCTGCACAAAAATAATCAACAAAAGTTAGGTGAGCATAATTGATCATGTAAATATGCATCTACAAAACCACAAATTGACCAACCTTTTCAATCATCTTATGTTGAACATATTCCTTTTGTGGCCCCTCCCTTGAGAATGCAACTATCAAATCTGATATGACACCTTGGTCCACAAAATGTTTAAGTTCGCCCTCATAAATGTAGTCCTGCAACCAAAGGTGAAGTTATTGATCAAGGCAAAAGTGTCTTTAACAGATTAACATTACCTATGAAATTTGCTAAGTAGATTGAATAACATGTTACCATTTTACGATTTCTGCAGCCAAAAAACAGTAGAGCAGGACCAAGTTGAACACCATCTTCTTTTAGAACAGATCTTTCCTGGAAAGTAGGAACAAGTCATTGAGATTCCTTTTCATGGGAATAAGAGATATGCAGAAAATGATTAATAGATACCTGTAGGAATCCTCTAAAAGGAGCCAAGCCAGTCCCTGGTCCAATCATGATAATTGGAACTGAAGGATCAGCTGGTAATTTAAAATTAGATGTCCTGATAAAAATAGGTGCCTTGCTACAGTAGGAGCTTTTCTCCAAGGGAACTGCATTCTGTTTCAATAATTCATACATGCGAATTCAATGCGTAGTTTTCTAGTATTGTCAACAAATGAATGCAGAAGTTTATTTCATACCTTCATCCAGGTTGAACATACTCCTTTGTGAATACGACCTGTAGGAGTAGGTCCATAAACTAAAGCACAAGTTACATGAACTCTATCAGGAACAAATCTGCAAGAAATTCACGAGATCATTATACTACATGGCATTTTTGTCATTATATGCAGATATCAGAATTCAGATCAACAATCACCCGGGAGAAGACGAAATCGAATAGTAACGTGGCTGTAAGCGAGGGGCTATAGCTGCAAAAAATACACCAAGAGGAGGTTTGGCAGAAGGAAACTCAGCCATGACCTCTAGGATGCTTCTCTGACTTGCAACAACCCATTGTGAAAATTCATCCTAAAACATAGTATTACAATTTAAGCATTCAACACACAAATGCACTGCTAAAAGAAGAGAATTTGGACAACACTAAAAATCCTATGAAGTACTAGGCTTACTAGCTCACCTTCCCCTGTGGAGATGCCAAGAATTTAAGCCTTTCTGCTTCACTAGGCTCAGTTGCATAAGCAGCTAATGCAACCAAAGCAGCCTGAAATTTTGGATGATTGAGAAGTCAAAAGGACAATAGAATTACTGTTAGTCTACCAGCATAAAAGGAAAGAGGAAAAACAAACGTAACATTCTGATGCCCACATGAGTTATATATTGTTAATTAAAATAATAGCCACAAAAATCAAAATATCTATTCCTTCCTTTCTTTTTTTTTTTTTTTTTTTTTTGAGTTTGTGTGCCAGCTTGGAGGGCGGTGGAAGGGGAAGGACCTTTTTAGGAGGATTGAGAAGATCTGCATAATGAGAAAGAGCAGTTCGAAGACTGCAAGGGCCTGGAAAAGGAGGTGGCAATGAACTTCCCGAACTTGTACCATCTTCTTTGTCAGCATGGATGGAGAAAATTAAATCTAAAGGTTGGCCCAACAATTTTGCTGCTTCTTCAACAGTTTCATCACAATTATCAGCATAAACACCAACATGATCTCCAGTTTCATATCTGAAGGGGTGATTAGGAGAAGCTCAGTCCAAAAAGTACAACAAAATATAATCATTCAGTAAAAAGTAAAAAGAACATAGAAAATTTGGTATACAAATGAAAGGCACAGGCAGGTTTAAAATGCTTGCTTATGTAATTTAAATCCTATCAATAGAAGTCACTTGATGTCAATATCTGCTGTGTTACAGAATCAGAGTATAATTCATCATTCAAGAAAGTAACAGCGGTAAAGAAAAGAAAATGAAACAAAAATATTAGAAAACCGTTTACTTGGGTTAATATTTCTAGTTGACAATGTCATGAAACGTAAAACGGTTTATTCAAAAGGAAAAATACAAGAATGCCCCATAAATATTTGAAATCAATCATAATGGATGCATCTCTTTCTAAAATACACCACAGAAAAGTTTCATAATCCAAAGATGAAAACACCTTATCATCAAATAGGTGTTATATGACACCAATCATGCAATAATTCATTCTTGCATGGGAGCATGGCATTAGAAACTTGAAATAAAATTTTCAAAACAAAGGTAAAATGTTCTGGGTATATTTTGATGACCAAATCTATTCAAATTGCTACCCCATCCCCCACCAAAAAAAGAAACCCACACAATCAGCATATTGGCATTTTAGTGTATGACTACATTACATCTCCAAAACTATGTTACAAATAAACCACATTAAGAAATTTAACACAACCAAAAGCATGCGGAAAATTACTCACTTGATGCCTGTGCCAGAAATAATAAATTCCAAGTGAATGCAAGAACGATCAGATTCAGAAGTGTGAAGCTCTTTTTGAACTGCAACGTTAACTCTGCATTTTGGGTTCAATGGCTGGAAGTCATCAATAGGCAAGGAAGTCATTAAACAAAAAGTAAATGCAAAAGACTACCGAGCACATACATGCATGGATGATGAATATCATAGGAAACATTCCCGTTGGCCATGCTTAATTGCTTGTCTTCATAAGGTTTATCTACAGAATCGTGAATCACAACACGGTATTCAAGAATTGCAGCAGTATATGGGGTGGACACAGTTTTCACATCATCCTCATCTCTGAGTATTTGGTCTAACTCGGGCCACAGTTGATCTCTCCTAGAAAACAATCCAGAGTAGAGAGTTAGCATCTGCAGGTCAACAGAATAATGCCATAGATAGCTCCAGTTTTAAAAGGTATGAAAACATAAAGTAAAGAGTCAAGTAGAAGTTTTTAATGAAAAACCAATAATGTCCAAGCAGCAGCAACAAAAAACAGAGAAGAATTTCCCCCTTTTAAACCTCTGAAAATAAAGCATACCAAGCAGCAAAATCATCCTCGATACATTGATCATCGTCTCCAAGACCTAGTGGAACCAACCTTTTTGCACCTGAATTAGCAACAAAGAAGCTCTGTAAGTAATACTTTTTCCCTAGAACTATACTTATTTCTCTCTCTTTAATTTTTAAGGATGGTCATTTTTACTTCCATTCAATTTCTTTAATGCACCTACTTTATTACCCTCGATATTCAAGGATGAGTTTTTTTAACTACCAAGTGCTCCTTCACTGCCTCCCTCCTTCCTTCCCTCTCTCCCTTTCTGGTCAACATCATTACCCTGCATCACTCTCTCTTAAGTAATACAGTTTTCCTTTTCCTTTTCAAATAGACTCTACTTTCTTACTATTTTGTTTTCAAGGATTATTTTTTTCTCCTAAGTGTTCTCCCTCTCCGAGAATGGGAAGAATATATTACGAATGGATATGTGCATACCTTGTTCACTGAATTGTTCATCAATTACCTTCCCAATCTGTTAAAAGAGGGTGTGTGAGACTAAACCCAAAGACAGACAAGCAGCATTTTTTTTTTTTTTCTTTTTTTTTTCCTGGGTGAAGGACAAGCGGCCAATATACCTTATTGAAATGCTCATACTGACGGTTACCCAAACCAAATACACCATACGAAAGTTGCTGAAGCCAGGGTTCCCTCTCTTTTCCCTACAGGTAATTCAAATATCCACCAGTGTAAGAGCTTTTAGAGAATAACAATAGGAAAAATCAATTCAATCTTTAGAACAAACCTCGGTAAACCATTTATAAAATCTAGCAGCATTATCAGTAGGCTCTCCATCCCCATAACTGCATCATGAATTTTGAATAATGAGGCTCTTTTGATCAGATATACAGCCACAAATATCGTAATACTAATCATTCTCTCTTCCCTATTATCTCCATCACACACAAAGATAAGGATACTCAAAAAAAAAACAAGAGTAAAAATGTATCTCACGTTGCCACCATGAAGAATGCTAAGGTCTCTTTCTTCAGTTTTTCTTCATACTGATCATCATCTGCAGCATAATCATCCTAACCCAGCCAAGAAAATGAAGTGTGAAATCAGATTTTCATTTTTCTTTCCTTCTCTCTCTCTCTCTCTTTTTTTAATTGGTAGACTTTCAGATCACAAATAATAAACTTCTCAAGCATACCAAGTCAACCACTTTCACAAGAGCCTTCTCATATCTTGCCTTGATCTCCTCAGCCAATGCCTAACAATTTGAAATTGCAAAAGCATAATTATAGTGTATTGGATTTTAGTTAATCGCACGGAAATGTGATTCCCCTTTTCAGAAAAATAAAAGGATAAAAGACATGTTTAAAAAAATGTTAATAGTACACATGACAAAAATATTTGAACACATCAAGACAATTGAATGCTTAGATACAAAATCTCTCTTATACAAACACACATATATGGACATGGAATGCACTGTTCTTCACCTAACTAAGAAAACATTTAAAATTAGAAAACACATACGTTTTATCTTAACTTGGTTGTACAATTACTTATAAAAAATAAAAAAAAAAAAAACTTGGTTGTACAATTGAGTGCTCTCTCTCCCTCTCTCGCAGACATAGGAACACATGGTAACACTAAAGAACCCAAGAAACGTCATGAAATCATTTTATAGTAAGAAAATTAAAATGGAGATTCCAAAAAAACTTTTCATGATAGCTTGGCATTATAGTGGAGAATCCAAAAATCTTTCTTGGGATCCTTTTCACTTTTTCCCTTCTTGTTTTCTATCTTTGCAGTGTGTCCATAATACATGATACTGAATTTCAGATTCTCTATTTGTAAAGTAGTAAGTGCTCCTGATCCCAAGGTACTAAATGCCCCCTTTTTTACCACTTCAGATTCACCCAGCAAGAAAAAGCCAAATGGCTACAGCATAGATTTCAACATTTGACATTAAATTTAAGAGAGAAACACACACGCTAAACATTTTCAGGAAAACTTTTGCCCAAAATTTAAACTTCGCTCCGGTAACAAGTAAAAGTTATGCTCGCGGGAAAGAACATTCGCGGCATTTTATTACTTCACATCCCAATTCCAAAGCTCGCATTCACAGCCAAAATCACAATCTTGGTAAGATAACATAAACTAACAAACATAACACCAACCACTACAAACTCTCGAAACATCCCTTAGGATGTAAACATGAGACACAATTGCGGATACAGACAGAAAAATTCAAATATCTGTCGCTAGAGATAACCAATATATTCAAAGCTAATCCCAATGTAAAACAATGCAGAAAATAAAAAAGTCAAGATCTTTCCACGCACCTTAGCGAAGCCCTCAGCGGTCCCAGTCTGAGTACCAAAAAACACGGAGACCTTGACCTTGGAAGGGTCAACTTCCACATCTTCCTCCTCCACAATAGGATTGAACTGCTTTGGAACAACAACTGGCTTATTTTCTTTGCCCCGATCACCCGATCTCTTCCAGAAAAACACAACTAAACCCACGATCACAGCCAAGGACGTGGTGAGCAGTACCACCATCGTTTTATCACTTTCTTCTCCCAACGAGACACCAAAGACTGTCTCTATTGATCTCACCAACTCCATCTTTGAATCCATTTCCGCAAATTCTCCTTACAACCACCGCCTTTTCCCCCTATACAACAACAAAAGAACACACAAACGTGAACCCCTGTGTATAGACGGCGGAGCTGGGGAGGAGGGGAAGAGGCACGAAGTGGGTGAATGGGGATAATTGGGGACAAGCTTTTGACCGGGGGATTCTGGGGCCAGGCAGAGAGAGGAGAAGAAGACAGGATGCACAAAGTTACCTTTTGAAGAAAGAAGAAAGAGGAAAAATACGGATCTAAAAACCAATGATTTTTTTTTTTTTTTTTCTTCTTCTGTTTTTTTTTTTTTTTTTTTTTTTTGTCAGGAAAAAATAATTATCTCAATTATTTGAGGTAATATTTATCTTCTTTTTTTTTTTTTTAACAAGATTTGTGGGGAAAAAAAAAAAAAAAAAGCAGTAGGATGAAAATTATTTGGTACATACACTACTTTTTGGGGTTTAAAATGATAATGACAAATATTTTTTTTTATTAAAAAAAATTCACATTTTTAATTAAATAGACTCGTATAGTTCTTATAAATTGTCTTTATTTAGACAATTATTATCGTAAAAGTTACTAAAGTTAAGTAATCATAATATTCCACAATATATTAAGATATTTATTTTGTATCGATCATATCCACATGAATTACATTCTTAATATTTTTAGAAAAGAAAAATTAAATATTTTCTTTTATTATATTGCAAAAAAAAAAAAAAAAAAAAAAATCTTATCCATTTTTTCCTTATTAAATAAAGCTAATTTTCTTTTTTTCTATTATTGTTATGTGAATAGATACTTAAGTTTTTTAAATTAAATATAATAAATTTGTCATTCATACATGTCATAAATAATTTTATTGGAAATTTTAAACATAAAAATTATTTTTAAATTACTAAATATTAAATAAAATTTTACATTTTTTAATTTTAATAATTAAATGTAAAATCATATATTTAATTTAAATATTTATTTTGATATATACATGTTTTATATATATATATAGTATACATTAAATGTAATAATTTTGTGTATTTTTATGTGAAATTAAAAAAGAGGAAAAAATAAAATTCAATTTAATCATTAAACTTCATAATTGTTAGTAATTATAACACTATGTTTTAATTTTGCAAAAATTGTGTTGTTAACTTTAATATATATATATATATATATATATATATATATATATAGTTATAAACCTTTCCATAACATGTGACGAAAAAGAAAAGAATACGAAAATTTTATGTTGAAAAAATTAAAATATTTTTAAAATTTATTTTATTTTTAATATAAAATAATTAATTATAAAGAAATTAAATAAAAAAATCATTTTATACATATTTAATTTTTTAATGTGATAAATAAATAAATAATATAAAAATAAAAATGAAATAGACAGGTGGGAAAAAAAAACTTTTATGATGTAAAATAATAATTTAAAGAAAAATAAAAAGGAAATCCAAATTATAAACAAATAAATCCAAAATAATTGGATTTACATATTTAACGTGTTGTGGAGAGTTCAATTCATTGGGGAAGGCGATGATTTCAATTGGATAGCAATAATAATTAATAAGCCAACAAAAACCGTTAAATAGAAAACGTATGTTACCTTTTCCTATTCATGCTCAATTTATTATTATTATTTTTATTTTTATTTTTATGTAACGGTAACTTAATCTTACATCTCAAATGAAAATTAAACTAAATAATTTTAAAAATTTTTAAACAAATTTTTATGTTTAATTTTTTATTTTTTTAAATTTGAGTACGTGACATTTACATAAAAATCCCTAAGGCTCTTTAAGTCAACAAAGATAAAAGATTGTCGAAATCAATATATATTGAGCAAAAGTATTACTTGAAACAAGACAAAAAAATTTATAAAATTTCGATATGAGATAATTATATTTGTTTTATAAAATTACCATAATATCTCTTTTTTCCTTAGAGGGAACTGTGTATCTGAGTTTCCTTTAGGGCCCCAGTATCTGGGAACTACCTGACTAATCCGGACCTAGAACATACAGAATAAACCTGACATGCAGCAATTGGTGCGTCAGTACGCAAGAGAGCACTTGAGCCAATAGGCTATTAAGGTCTTGACAAATTACCATAATATCTTTACTAAAGAATCAATATTGATATTATGTAAGTCTTATAATTATTGCCCCCCAAATATGAACTATTGTTACTATTTTATAATTATAGATCTTTATTATTAAGGGCTTTGAATTAATCATTATTTTAGAAGATATAAATATAAATAAGGAAAAATCTTCGATTTAGTCCTACATCTTTTTTCGTTTCTCTAACTATATCCTAAATGTTTAATTTTGTCTTACTTGATACTATATCTTTTTATATTTCCCCAACTAGGTCCTAAATCTTTAATTTTGCCTTACTTGGTATTATATCTTTTTTCATTTCCCCAACTTTATCCTTCCGATAATTTTTTTTTTTACATTTTTTGTTACTTTTACAATGTATAATTTTAAGCGTAAAAATTTGAAATGCCTAAAATGCCCCTGAAAAAGTTGTACTCAAGAGATTTACACCATGAAAGTTGTCAAAAATATATATATAAAAAAAAAAAAAATTAACCGAAAGGATGAAATTGGGGAAATGTAAAAAGATATGATATTAAGTAAGACAAAATAAATAATTTAGGACCTAGCTGGGGAAACGTAAAAAGATATGGTATCAAGTAAGGCAAAATTAAAGATTTAGGATCTAGTTGGAGAAATAAAAAAAAGGTATAGGACTAAACTAAAGATTTTTCCATATAAATAAACTTTTAGGATCATATCAAATTATTATTAAGTGGTTGTTGGTTGGGACTTTTGTTTGGAAATTGCTTGATAAAATCATAAATTAAAGCAATTTCTTTTTCTTTTTTCTTTTTATTATTTTTGTCGTCACCAATATGTAAAACGTCATTAGCAACTTTAATGGAATGGAAAAAAGAGAACTTGGTTGTATCAGCCAACTGTTCTGTCTCCCTTTTCCAACCACTAATTATCTACAATATATATATATATTCCTTAAAAATATTTCTTCCATTATTTACTTAATGCCTGATAATATTTCAGAGGGTTTTTTTTTTTTTTTTTTAATTTTGAAATTTTTTTGTCTTTTATCGTGTTTTGAACTCATAAATGAGACTGAAAGGATAAAAAGAATTGCCCAAGTGTTAGACTTCGAATAGCACTTCTTTGCGTACCTTAGGTGGAAGATAAATGAAACTTGTTGAAAAAGACAATTTATGGAATATTATACCATATTTAATATATGTATAAAGTCCATTAGTGGAATACAAGTAGCAAATATCCATAAACAACAATTTGGACAGGTGGAACATAAAAAAAGTGGCACAAATCCCAACTATCATATACAAGCACACAAAAATGCTAAAGAAAAAAGGGAGGACGGTAGATCTATAAAAAAAAATATATATATAGTTCTTCTTCTTCATACAAAAAAAATGTTAGATAACAAAAACTATATTTTTCACTTGTTATCTTTTCATTTCAGTCTCTAATATTCTACTTTTTAAACTTGATTAAATACTAACTTAATCATCGGAGGGTTCATCGGAAACGCCCCGCTCTCCGTTTTTAACTTCTTGCAGGTTCAGAAGCTTGGAAAACAACTTCATGTAGGCTGCTGAAATTATCGTCAATATAGAGATAATTTCTATATTTTCTTACCCTTTTATTTTTTTTTGTCAAATAAAAGACTATTACCAATTACGCTGTCTTCTTGACAATATTTTAAATATTTTTAAAATTATATTTAATTAATTAGATTAAAAAAAATTATTTTAAATTCTTATATTAAAAAATAACTATTGAATGGGATATTGGAGAAAAAAATTCAATAAATATTATATTGATTTTGTAACAAGTGTATTTTCTTTTACCTACTTTCTCAGTTTTATTTTATTTATTTATTATATTGGGGAAAATAATGTTTTTTTTTTTATATTAACTTATGACGGTAAAAAATTAATGTATATTTATTAATTTTCTTTTCTTTGATATCCTTATAATTAATACTTGACTATTCTTACTTATTAATTATTATTATTATTGAAAAAAAAAAAAAAGTAAAGTCAAATAATGTTTTAGTCAACTAAAAACCACATTAATTTTTATATTTTCTTAAATTGTATAATTTATTTTTTGTGTCAAGTTAAATAAGAAAATTGTCTTTAACAAAGAAATTCAAAATTTTATACTACTTCCTTATATATATATATATATATTGTAATAGATAAGAAAACACACTATTTAAATAAATAAATAAACTAGATGTGTCTTTTGGTTACAATACCAAAATATTTTTTTACTTTATTACCTTTTTTTTAATAAAAATAATTAATAAATATGACTTGTAAAGCAATAAGTATATGAATATATATTTAAAAAAAAAAACATTAATAAATACACCTTAATATTAAAATTAAAGTATAATTATTGATATTTTTTATTAACACCCAGTATTTAATATTTAATAATCAATACTTATTAATTATTCATATTGAATAAAATAAAATAAAAACATATTTTAATCTTTTCAACTAAAAAATAAATTAAATTTTTATATTTTCTTAAAATGTGTGATTTATTATTTGTGACAAATAAAATAAAATAAAATCAAAATCAAAATAATATAAATGAGGATATCTTTAAAAAAATAAAAATAATTATATTTTAAAACTTTTATTTTATTAATTTAACATCATAATCTAATTTAATATAAAATTAACATATTCAAGTTAAATAATAACAATAATATGTCCTTTTTAATATATGTGTACATATATTCCCAACATAGACATAAAGTTGGAAACCTAAAGGAAAGTCCACAAAGTTTTTTCATTTTTAATTTTTTAAATCTCTACAACTTTCACAATTTATAATATTTTCTAATAGAAAAATGTAAAATATTATTGTAAAAGATGATTTTTTTTTTTTTGTATTTGTAAAATATATAAAATATAAATGGGCAAAAATTAATATAATAAATATATTATATTAATACAAAATGTTGTTACATTCAAGCACTTAAAAGACTTGATCTCAAGCTTTTGATTGTTATTGGAGTTGATCATTTTCAAAGTATTGATTTGAACTATTTTGAAGGCTTGATCTAGAAAAAGAAGAATTTGATTCGTCAAAACTTTGCTATTTACAAGATGTTATGTCTTACTCTTCTCGTTTTCTTTTTTTTATATAAAAAAAATATGATAAAATTAATAAATTTGATCGGTCTAAAGTTCTTTTGTGGTGATGTGACGCTTTTTGATTATCGGAGGTTGCTGTTATAGTTGATCTTGTCATCTGTAATACAGGTCAGTTTATTATTAGTTGTTTCATAATTAATTAAATAAAAAATTTATTATCTATTCAATTAATAATATTTGATAAATTTTTAATGTATACAATTACTCAGACAAGTAGACATAGTTATAGATCGTTAACTTTTTGTGATTTATAATTTATTAGTACAGTAAATATATATATATATTTAAAAATTATCTTTTAGAAGTTCGATTCATGATCAACATTTTTACTTACTTAAAATATAAAATTTCAAATACATTCATATTTTTAATATTTAATTAAAAGTATTATTATTTTAACTTTTTGTCAAATTTAAAATGTAATTTTTTTTTTTTGTAAAATAGTGATTGTTCCAATGTATAATTTTTTTTTTTCCAGATAAAAATCTAAAATATGTCAAGAAATTGTGTATTTTCATTGAAAGAACTAAATTTAAAAATTAGAAATAGTTAAGTGGTCAAATATTCAAAAATAAAATTTAAGATTCAACTAAATAAATATAAAAATATTAAAGAATTTGATTGACAAATTTTTATATTTATTATTTCCACTATTTTTTAACTTGTTAGCAAACAAATTTCAAGGAATTTTAAAATTGATATGTCTTTCTATTTTTTAAAATTAAAATAATCTTTGATTTTTTTTTTTGTTATTCTATATATAAAAAACTAGTTAATAAATACATAATGGTTTTTTCTTCTCAAAAAAAAAAAAAAAAAAAAAAAAATTATAAATTGTAGAACATTAATTAAAAATATGACTGACAATCCGATCGAATTGAGTTAAAATAATTACACTTAATCTATCAATTTAAACCCAACAAGAACAAGAAACAACATAGAAAAATTGAATTTGAACTCGGACACAAAAGGATTTTTTTTTTTTTTTTTTAACTATTCAATATGTCACGACTTTATACAAATATATGTAAATATGTAATTATGTACATTGAAACTCATTAGTCTTTGACATAATTACTTGTTAAGCCACAACTTTTTTATTTACCTATTTAATTTACAAAATATTATTATTATTTTTTCATCATTTTCATTTTTTTATTTAATTATATAAATTATTAATAATTAAAAAATAATAAATTAATGATAAATTAAAATATACATTAGAAAAGATAATAAAACTCTCCCTCGGATGAATATATACCCAAGAGAAACCATGAACCAAAAAAAATTAAAAATACTTTTTTTTTTTTTTTTTAATTTAAATGTCTTATATGAGTTAAAAATAGTTTATATAAGTTTAATACGTTTACAAATCAAACACAATTAACATTAAACGAATCAAACTATTTTAATCTAAATCTGTAAATCTTTAACCTTAATCTATTATTTCCGTATCATTTTTATATATCAAATCTAAATATTATCATTCTTTAATAAAGAAGAATTCAGGAAAGAGGAAATATTTATGGATAAAAAGTTTTACAACTTTTACATCAATCTCTTTTCAAAATCTCTTGAATCCAATAAATTTATGCAGTCAAAATTGACTTTTTACATTTGCTGTGGTCATTGAAAGGAACTTAATTATGTTGAACAATTGTTTTTCCCCCAAGCCCTTGGGATAATTTTTCTAAGACTCATATTTTAGTAAATTTCAAGCCACATTAAAAAAATATATATATATATATATATATAATTTAATTGAAAAGACTAAAATATCCCTTCACTTTACATTTTATTTGAAGAACAATTAATAAGTATTATTTGTAAGCTATTCAATATAAATATATTGAAAATAAAACATCACATTAATTTTTTAATATCAAAAGTAAAAAAACAAAGGGAATATTTCTTCCTTTATTATTATTATTATGACAAAAGTTTAGAATTTTAAATACAAAATTATAATAACATACAATAATTATGTCTCACTATTATTTTAATTGGCTTGAAATCACTTAAGTACACTATATAAAAATAAAATACATATGAATTTAATTAACCCTACAAATTAATATTATTACTCTATATATGCTAAGTTAATACTCATAATTTTTTTTTTTAAAAAAAAACTATAATCACATTAAAAAGATTATAAAGCCATCCCAAATATATTTTTAAACAATTAAAAAGTATATTATTCATTTAATTATAATTTTTTATTTTTTTTTAAAAAAGATAAATATTAATTTAATTTAAACTATGTTAGTTATTTTTTTATTAAGTAAATTAATATATATTTATTTTTATTATGGTACCAGATAATGTCATAAAGTCACCTGTAACCTAATTTAACAAAAAAAAAAAAAAAACATTTAAACGTAAAATATATATATAATATAAAATACATTATTTATTTTTATTCTTGAAACTTGAAAAGTAACGTACAATTTCTTCAACCTAAAATTTAATATAAACACGCACTCAGCTGGCACTCAACCTATAATTTTGCCAACCAGTTGGC
>JAXGGT010000004.1:7488996-7501842 GCA_035583425.1 Marsdenia floribunda | reverse complement strand
ATTTCCCATAATTTGGGGATCTATTTCACCAAAAAAATAGATTGGGGACCTTAATCACCAAATGCCCATAGTTTGGGAACTAAATGTGCCAATTTGCCTATAAATATATATAACACAAATAACAATATCATCATTATACTAATAAAATATATTATTTTTGTCCTCCACTTACTAGACAACTTCTTAACTTGTCTCCACATTACTCATCATTGTTTTTAGTAATTCACTCAACTCTTTTTGAAAAAAATGAACAATCTAAAAAAAAATTCTAATCCAAAAACACCCTAAATAATGTGTTTTTTTGGAAAAAAAAAAAAAAAAATTTGTCCAAATAATAATCCTTTTTAGAATGATCGTCCCGTATTGGAGTCAAAATGAAAAAAGAAGGAAAAAGTCCCACTCCTTCCCGTACCGAATGCTCCCCCAAAGTTGACTCTCCTCCAGGCTCAGCAGGTTACTGCCTAGATTCTTGATTTCCCGGCCTGTTATCACGAACAGAAACTTTAATCCAGAGCTTAGAAATAGGGAAAAACTAGGAAGATGTGGAAAGATCTCCTTCTCCAAGCAGCTGTTATCCTCGCTACACTTTTCATGTTTCTCTACTCGCAAAATATTCCCCAGAAATTGCTTCCCAAGCTTCGGTTCAGGAACCGAGCCGATTTTGAATCCAAGCGCCATTTCATCAAAGGCGCCGAGTTCTTATCTCAGGCCAAATCCGCTAAGGATCGATCTTCAGTTTCCTCCTCTGCTAAGTCTGCCGAAATTGAAGCCGACTTAGCCATCGCTTCTAACCCCAACGATGCCGCTGCTTACATTCTCAAGGCGTTAGCTCTGGAGCTCCGGGGATTCAAGACCTCAGCTCTCGACGCTCTCGACGATGCCTTGTCGCCTGCTCTGAGGAAGTCGCTGTCCGGGGATGAGAGAGGGGATGCGTTGTACAAGAGGGCCGCGTTGAAACTCGATGTGGGTCGACACGGACGAGTTGACTCAGCTATTGACGACCTTGTTGAATCTGTGCGGCTGAAAGGTGGGAATGTGAAGGCATTTTGTTTGTTAGGAGAATGTTATCAAAAGAAAGGTATGAATGAAGAAGCCAAAAAGGCTTTCGAGGATGCACTCAACGTCCAGCCAAATTACACTTTAGCTCGGGAGGCTCTGAGTCAGTTGTGTTCCTAGTTATTTGCTTGATATTATTCCGTTGAAATCAAAAGCAGTTGTATTTATTTCCTGCTTTCTAATCTCTTCCAAGAGGAGTATCTGCTTGGATGGATTATGGGATGGTCCCTTACTTTGGCTAATGGTATCAGTTAGGAAATAAATCTAAAATTCTCTGTTAAAAAAACAAGGGGTTCTTGTTTTTTTCCGTTTTAGGTTTAGAATTATGCTGCAAAATTGTGACCTTAAAATGGACATTGTTGAGAAATGAGCTTCAGTGTAGTTAGGTTGATAAGGGGTGAAACATATTCTCAAAATAGAGCTGCAAGAAGAATCTACGAGGAACCCAGTTAATAGTATGCATTGACTTGGTTCTTGAATAAATACCTTTCCTTTGTACTTGAATAACAGAGGAAATACTTTTTCCAAAAGAAGTGGGACTGATGCTGGAATCCAGAAATTCAGTGCAAAGAAGTTTTTTTTTTTTTTGTTTTTTCCCCCCACTGGTTCAAGTATTACTCTTGTTTCAGGCCTCCGTTGGTAACTCTGGCGTTTCTTCTGCAGTAAGTGCGATGGGGCCATTGAAGATGAACAAATGAAAAGTTCTTCTGATCGAGGGTCTCTCTTAATTATCCCAAGTGCCATTCAAGTTAGACGGCAACTTGAAATTGGACTATGGCATTCCCATGCAGACTTACTCGTACATTTTTAAGAATCTGGAAGTGATAAGTATTTCTCAGGCAATGGCTCTTTTTCGAGAAGATTTTTCATGCCCAGCATTTCTAGTGGATGGAGTGATACCAGAAATCACAAGCTAATATTACTTGAATCAGGATATATTAAGAATCAATGAACGATATTATATTGATGCAAGGACGTGCTAATAACTACTGCAAAGTATCTTTATATCCATCCAAAAAATCACATGGAAGATAATATACAGCTTATAATGGATTGAGTGATACCCTAAAGCAGCAGGATGGACTCGAAGGTTTCCAGGAGGTGCTTGTTCATTTCTGCTGAACTGCAAGTGGCCTATGAGGCTTCAGTGCATTGGGATTTCCTTGTTCATAGAAGGTCCGCAAAAGAGAAATGGCTTCGGATGCAATAATTCCTCCTTTGCAATTGAAACCTTTTCTTGACTGATCTCCTCCTCCAGCATGTAACGATAATATTGAACCACAACCTCCGAATTTATCATTTGCACAGCCATAGTATACTTCTTTTATACCAATGATTGACAAGGCTGCTGCACACATTATACATGGTTCACAAGTAACATAAAGAGTACATTTTGAGAATTTTTCAGCAACTTCTCTCTGAGAAAGCCCACTTCTTTGCCACTGCTCAAGCAGGAGATCAATTGCTTCCATCTCTGCATGTCTCGTGGCATTTCGTGTCTCAGTAGTCTTATTTTTCCCTGAAGCAATAACTTCCCCTTCCCTTACAATGACACAACCAACAGGCACTTCAAGGCAGTCTAGGGCAAGCTTTGCTTGATCCAATGCAAACCTCGTGAACTCTACGGTACTACCTTGTACCACCTCTTCCTTGGAGCAAGATGTCATATCAATAACAACTAATTGCTTCGCTTGTCCCATATGAAATCAAAGATCAGGATGATTAGGTAAAAATTGGACAGACTTTTCTCAACATAATAACGCCTTCTCTGAAATGCGTCTTCTAGGCTAAACAATTCTAACTTCTAAACTTTGTGCCATTTATGGTAGCTTTATTAAAATCTTAAACAGAACGAATTAATAATAATAATAATAAAATAAGGAGAGGAAAACATTGTTACGGGAAGGCGTGCTCAAGCTATATCCAACCGCACATATGTTAGGAAGGTGAAGCTCTACTACCACCTACTCTGTGACCAGCAGCCGGAACGCAAAAATAAGGGATTTCTAATTTTCCTTTGGAATGGCGCTGAGGTACATCGCATTGCGCAATGTGTTCCCCCAAAGGTAAACAGACATAGATCGAATGCGATTTACGTTCCAAAGGCGAGGAAGTCTCCTCCGTCGAAGAAAAATTATAAAAAACCGCTGCAATGCTGAAAAATGAAACATAATACCTCAAGAGTAGCCTCTGCAAGAACTCTCAACAGCACGCACCAACCAACCAACCAACCAACAACACTATGACTTCCGGCAGACGAAAAGAAAAAAAAGATCTGGTTCTTGTCGTGATATTGATTCCTCCACACAATAATTTACGCTCCTCGCATGATCGCATCCACCAATTAGAGAAGAAATTTCAACCGGTAAACGAAGATCGGATTAGAGGATGTATTGGTACCATTACTGCACCTACAGCCATCAAAGTATTTGGGATTCAACAGTGTAACAGCAGGTTCAGATGAGTGTGCTCAGGTTTACGAAGAGCACCGAAAGTGAACGGAAACAAGACAAAACAACAACAAAATATATAACTGGTTGTATATTAATTTTTTTTTAAAATAATATTTTAATTAATATTAATTAAAAAATTAATACTTTTTATCTCATAATAATCACATGAAAAAAAAAACTATATATATATATATATATATATTACTTTTATATTAAAAAATTAAAAAATATTTTGTCAATATTTTTCTTCTACTATACTTATAATTAATATTTTAAAATTTATACTTATTAATAAATAATTCTTATGAAATTACATTCATTTTTAGACATATGTTTTATTGTACGTCACAAATAAAATCAATTATAAATTTCAGAAGCTATCTAAAGTTAATTACAAAAAAAAAAAAAAAAAAAAAAAAGAAGCTACCTAAAGTTTCCGCAACTTTAGCAAAATAGGGGGAAAAAAAACAGCTTTGGAAAATCTCGAACCAAAAACTCTTTGAGAGTTTGCATAATTAGAACACAAAACAGTAATTAAACTTGGCAATATTTTATAATATACAGTATAGTTCCAAGTCTATGGTAAAAAAAAAAAAAAAAAAAAATTCTTCAGTTTAAAGAACATTGATCTTATAAAAATAAGGGGAAGAATAACTTTCATGGCTGCTGCTCCCATACATGCAGCAATGCGAGATGAGCCAGCCAATAGATCAAGCAATCCCAAACATGTTGCTTATCAAAGAAAACAGTACTCCCTGTGTATAAAGAATTTATGATCACTGCAGCTTTTCGCCATCCAACCATTTTAACTTGGGTAATATTTTACAGAAGAATAACTTCAAGTTTTCATCTGCAATTGGATTACCCTTAATATCTAACTGTCTCAGGTTCAAGCCCCTAAAGACAGAAAATGCTTCCCAATAATTTGTCATCTCGAGATCACTAATAGCAAACTCTTCACTGTTCCAGATGTTTCCAACCATATGGGATACTGGAGATGTAAATAAGTATCTTCTGGTGTCGATGGAATGTGCTCCAATTTCATTGCAAGAGATATCTAAAACCTTTAATGACTTCAGTTGTTTCAATGGCTCCAGAGCAGAAAAGCTGCAAACTTTGTTGTTGCTAAGGTTTAAGCAGCAAAGAAGTTGCAAAGCTTCCAACCCTGTAAAGATATTCACAACAGAGAACTTCTGAATATACCCAATGGTTTGCCATTTCCTCCCAGATGAAAAATTTTGGAAGCATGAGGGCCAGTAATCATGTATTTCAGTGAGTTCTCGACCAGAAACTAAAGCTTACCTCATTGATTCATTTTGCTTACAAATGTAACATAAATTTTAGTAAACTTAAAATTGACAGGAATAGCAGCTTAAACACTTGAAAGAAAAGCAGGCTCAATCTATGTACCTTCAATTGACCGAAGTTCATTATAACTGAGGTCCAACATTTGGACCCACATCAATCGCTCAAAACACCCAATTCTTGATATCGAGAGATTATTTAGACGAACACATACATGATTGTTGGTGGTAGGAGAAGATGCATCTCTGTATTGATGGCAGTATTTCAGTAAAGACTCCTCATTAGAAATCTCCTGCATGTGCAAATAGAATGTCAAGAAAACTCAGAAAACATTAATAAGACAAGACAAAAATGAATCTAGAGAACAATATTTTAAGCTTAGGAAAAAGAAAGAAAAATTAGATAAGGAGAAAATTTTCTTGAAGCGCAAATCAAACTCGGAAAGAAACATATACTCCTTAACATGATACATTCTGGTTGCAAAAAACACACAATGCAGCAATTAACAAATATTTAGAGCTGTTCCCTTTCAAGGCACAATTAGGGTTCTCCACAGATCTGGTAGGAAAAATGCAAACATTAGGCCTGATACCAAACTATATGATCACAAGAATAATACTTAAAAGAGCTCAAATATAGAAGGCAATTACAGAAAAAGCTTGGATAAACACAGATAATGAACCAAACGGCCTAGAGGCTTAGAATTCTAAGGTGCTTGCCATAGAAAAGCAAAGCCAGTATCAAAATCCTATCTTAGAACGTGAGAGGAGAAATACCTGTCTTAGGAAGACCAAGCTGTGCTGATCCTTGTAATATTGCCAATGCATCGGGTCCAATATCATCAGATCATGATATAATTCAAGGACTTCTTTGTAATGGGATGTCTTGTGATCATTTACACCCTTGCATGAAGTCAATGCATCATGTGCCATTAATAGTCTAGCCAGAGTAAGCTTCCCAATTTTACTACAACAAAGAAAAGTCTGTATGTAAGACGTATTTGCAGTGTCATAAATTTTGTTAGCAATGAATAATGATATAGCACACCTGTCCATCTCTGACAGTGTCCGACAATAAGCTATTTCACCAGCTATGATGTCAATATTCTTTTCATAAACCATTGGATCCTCACTGATTTTTAACTGATAGAATGAGTTTGCAAGACCAGAATTATGAGTTCCAGACAAAGAGAAGTTCTCCTTCACCCAATCAATCATCTCTACATGGTGGCCTTTCCCATATTTTGAATTAGAAGGGGATACACACAGTGTAAATACAATACAAGAAGGATGGCTACAGCAAACCCCGCTTGAAGAAATAATTCCTGGAGAGTGGCCAACAGTAGCTTTCACTTGGTACTCCCTTGAAGGATGCCTTTCCCCAGTGGGAAAGTTTATGGATGTCAACCATACATGGGCCTGTCCAGATTTATTTGCTTCAATGGGTCTCCAAATAAGATCACTATTCATATCATAATCACACTCAACAGTTATGGTAGATGAAGTAACACCTTCAACAGCTTCGCTAAAGTTAAGAATAAGTGGAAAAGTTTCAGAATTACAAAATAAACTTTGTGTCAGACCACAACAATCTAGCAAACCATCAACTGAGAGGTAAAACTTAGATCCGTTAGGTGGCCATGAAGAAACAGATAGATGTTCCAGTTTAACTGTCTGACTCAAAAGCCAGAGATGATAAAACCAGCCACTTTGATCATCTGGCTCTGTGAAAAGAGCACTGCGAACAAACTCATATTCTTCTATCAAAACATTCTCCTTGGGACAAAAACCTTCTACCTTCTCCTTTAGCAAGTGAGAGAGAAGAACACTGCAGAAATGTCCTTTGGTCATACAAACATATGGAAGCCAAAATTTGAGAAAAAACTAACATACTGCAGCAGAACTTATTCTGTGAAGGAATTGACTAAGATATTCCACGAAAGATGAGGGAGGGATTGAGCCATGGATGTAAAAAGATCAATCTTGCAACCCCAGAAAAAAGTTCTAATAATTTTTTGTATTGTTAAAGATCCATAAAACTGGGATTTACAGAAAGTTTCCAAGTTATCCAACACTACAACAGTTTTCTCCCAAAATTTCAGATAGCCTGCCAGGAAGTCCCCTGACCACACCCAGAATAAATAGATAAACAGAAAAAATAAAAGCCTAATGCACGTACAAAATTTCATTCTTACGTGAATGGAAGAGGCCGTGATTTTACTTGCATTTCTAATCTTAGTTAATCTTCATATACCTTGCATCATAAACATGCCAACCCCCTTACAATTTGTAAAAATATTCTAAATATTGTCTTAGTAAAGGTATCCCATCACATACTTGCCAACCCCCTTCCAATAGGGACATGCATCCTAAATAACAGAGGTAACAATCTACCTATCAATAACAAAAAATATACTTGCCACCTCTCAGCTTTAATTTTGTATGGATACAAATTACGCCTATTTAATCAAGATGCCTGTGTCTCTATATACTATTGCTACTAGCAGGACAAAAAAAAAAAAAAAAAACCCAAGAATATGACCAATATATTTAGCTAAAGGCTGAAATTTTAATATATAAAGAGAATGCACTTACCTACGATTATGCCAAGCAGAATAGTTGCTAAAGTTAGCATATATCAGATCTGTGGTATATTTTAATTCCTCCTGAGCTGGTATGTTCTTTAATGATGTTACAAACCTGGGAGTACATATAATGTAAGATTACTTTTAAAAAATAAAGTTAAAAATTTGTGCAATAGATTAGACATAAATCCATGTCTTTACCTCCTGTAATTCCATGTGTGGAAGTTACGTGCATCTTCCTTCTGAAACTTATTAAGAAGCATCAATTCACGGTCTGTTGAAGAATGCCCTTTGTTTAGTACCCATTTCCGGTGATGCCAAGCTCCATAAGCCTTATAGTTTGTCCTCAGTGCACTCTCCACCTACACAAAAAGCATCCTTTTTTGTTACCAAATATAAACCGGCTTCAGAAATTGGCTAGAAGTAGAAAAGAGCAATAATGCATGTACATTGACGAGTTCATAACTTTTCTTTGTCTCACCTCCAGTGAATTCTAAATGAACCAAGAAAGGGATAGGGCAGCTGAACTCTGCGTTGATTCAATTCTTATTCCGATTCTAATCTTTTCCTCTCTATCTTCTACCCAAATTGAGCCACAAACAGTTATCCATAGTCAAAAAGATACACTTACTTCCATCTCTATCAAAAGGGACAATAAAAGAAATGCCTAAATTACCTATTCAACTGATATATTTTATAACGAACAGTCCTTAACCAAGGAACTATAAGATCTAAAAGCTTCTAGCTTAGACTTACAACTATTAACTCTTCGTCCAAAATGGATTTAATAGACTGCTCGTCAGTCTTTCCATCTGTTTCCCCGCGTAGATAGTGCTCAACAGCAAGCTTTCGATAATTCCAAGCGGTGTAATACTCTGGATTCAACTCCAGCAGCTTCGCGCTAACCTCAACAGCTTCTTTCGTGTATCTACAAAAGAAAAAAATCACAGCAACAGATCAGAACACCAGATTCAACTCCTAAAAGGAAAGAAAACATTTCTTTATTCAATTATTGCGATAAACTAAACTACATACGTCTTGCTGTGATGGAACTGGAGAAATTGGGATTGCAGAGCACGGAGTTTCTGGGCTTTAACAGTTAATTCTTTTTGCTTTTCTTCACTCGGAACTTTTCTTGGCCTTCCGTGCATGTTTATTTTCCCCTTTCTTTGGCTATACAATTCCTCGTTCCACTTTCTGAGGAAGAAAAAACCAACAATCAGATTCGTTTCTTTTGCTGATGAACTTCTTGAATCATGTCAGAGGATGACAGAGATTCCTCATTTCCGAAGGAGCTATCGATTAATATTGCTTGTGTTTTTTAATACGGGCTGGGCCATGGGCACAAGCCCATGAATCTTTATTTCAACATTTCCTTTTATCTGCCATATAGAAGTTTTTTTTTTTTTTTTGGATAAGTATCTGCCATATAGGAGTGACGTTATAGTGGTTTGATTCCGAATCCAAGCCCGACACAAAAAATAAATAAATAAATAAATTTTTTATATAATTCAAAATTTATTAATTCATTAACATAATTATTTAATATTAATATGTTAACTCAATTATTTATATATTTAACTCTAAAAAATATTAAATATATTTTTATTTAATTATATATAATATATTTATTTAGTAATAAATTAAAACATATAATTAAAAAATAATTTTTATTTAAATAATTATTCAAATTAAAAATATATTATCTAAGTTCAAGGATAATTAATATCAAATGAGTCAATTCTATTAGTAAATTTATTTTAAAATATTTATTTCTTTATAATATCAATATTAAATTTATTTTTTAAAATTTTTTAGTCTAAACATACTTTATATTTAGATGAATTAGATCCTTATTATTAAAAAAAAAAAAAAAAAAACCTAATCAATATTAATATTTTTTACATATTTTCGACAAAAAGACCCTTATTATTTATAAAATCTATATAATAAATAATAATTAAAATTTTTTCCATTTTTTGGGATTTTTTTTTATTTACATAAGATTGTAATAATTAAGGCTATATTTAAATTTCTGTTTTATTAGAGTTGAGTGAAGAATGTTTATCTCTCAATAATCAACATATTTGGACAATATATTTTTTTTTTAAAAAAAATTGTCCTAAAAAACACACTTATAAAACACATCTATAAAATTTGTGGACTCCACCTTATTTAAAAAGTACATATTATTAATAAAATTACTCTTATACACTTTTCCTAAAACAAACATTCTCTTATTCACAATCATTATATCTATAAAACCTATATATTTAATCTCCACTTTTTCCAACATAAAATTAAATTTAGAAAAAATTACAGATAACATTCATTTTCAATGAAAGTTTGTCTCAAATCTAAACAGTATTTGTCGTCAATGGTGTTCTTGATTCCTCTGACCTCCACATATTTTTGTTTTGGACACCGATTTGCTGACAAAAGGCACCGATGCGCAAGATGAAGAACCACCGACCACCTGAAATTGCTTTCCCTCCTTGAGCTTCGTCCTTCCCCCCTCCCCCCTTTCCTAATATACGAGTTTGGGATTTACATGAACAAGAAGAATGAGGAAGAGAGACGAAGAAGTACTGGCCATGAATGCGATTTTGGCCTCTTTTTTTTTTTTTTTTTTTCAAAAATTAAGAATGTGAAAAGACCAAAATGCCCTTGATTTTTTTTTTAACAGGTAAACAGTGATTTAACATTGAAAATTTGGACAAAAGGACCTTAATCACACAATTTGAATAGTTTGAGGATCTATTTGACAAAAAAAATAGTTTGGGAACCTTAACCACCAATTGCCAATAGTTGGGGGACTAAATGTGCCAATTTGCCTATCCAAAATTCTCAAGGTAGGTCACCCCAAAGCTGTTGCTGCATATCTCACTCAGGCAATACATCAAACACGTAACATACTAATCAAAGATACAAGAAATAGCTACAATGTCAATTTCTCCTCTCGAATGGCTTCAGCAGCAGGATCTACAGATGTGTTGTCCCCGATAACAACTTTATTGACGTGGGAATTTCGCTGCTGATCTTGGGACTTCACGTACTGCTCCATTCCATATCCCTCATTCGAGTTCTAGCAACATTTGTCACCAAAATTGCGGCGGTTCCGGTAGTCCAGAGCCAGAGGATCTTGACGCCAGCGGTCTTATCTCTCCGCATAATTTCAGTCCTCAGTCTCCACCACTCTATGAAGTTATGTTAAATTAACTGAGGTAACATGTTCAGTCAACACAGGCGAAACAACTGGTAATTTAAAAGGAGAAAAAGAAAAGTTTATTTTTAGCGAAGAAGAAAAAGCTATTTCTGGTTTCTTCATAAACCCCAGCACAGTCATCTTGTTACACCGTTGAATCCAAAATCCTTTGCTTTCTGTGTGCAGTAATAGTACCAGTATATCATCTAATCGTTGCTTCCGAGCTACGTTTATCGGTTGAAATTTCTTCTCTAAATTCGTGGAGCAAGTTGTTGTGCGGAGGAATCAATAACACGACAAGAGGTGTTGCAGCGTTGTCGGTGCTGCTGCTTATTGTTGAGGTTGGTGTTTTATTTTCAGCATTCCCGTGGATTTTTGAGTTTTTCTTTGACAGTGGCGATTTCCTCTCCTTTTTTGAATATTTTACCTTGGGGAACCCATTAATGCGACGTTCCCATTCAAAAGGAAAAACAAATTTCCTTTCTTTTGCATTCTGGCGGCACCTTCCTAACACATTCCCTGTCGGATATAGTTTAAGCACGCACTTTGCTTTCCTCTCCTTATTTGATGAGTATATTATAATTATTATTATTATTTTAATTTGTTGCGTTTAACATGGCCTGGTGGCTGGTACTGGTAATTGCTTCTCTTCTCTTAGTTTTTGCTGTCATGGTTTTTCCTTTTTTTTGCTTTTAATTATTGTGATTTGGTTTTCTGCCCCTTTTATGGCTGCCTAGGATGCGCATTAATTAAGAATTTGTGTTATATTTTTTTTAGTTCCATGTTACTATTGATTGACAATTCACTGCCACTTAGTTCCTGAGAAGAACGACAGTGCAGACCCAGTACTAGTGCTATCCCTTTCTTATTTTGGAAGAAAAAATAAGGTTGTTTAAGAATGTAATAGAACAGCACAGCTTAGGGAACACATTTAGCAAGCAAAGTATGAAAATTAACTTTTGACTAGTTTTAACAAAAATTGATCACTGATATGCTGAAATTTTAACTATCTTCTCCTAGCAAAGAGCTTATTATCTATGCCAGACATTTATGTTGTCATTCTATCCCTCAAAGTGATATGATCTATATTTTTCAATTACCTCAGTACCTGCTGCTAATCCATGGTGGAGAAGATGATAACAAGAGGAATGAGTTTTAATCTTTTAAGGATCAGCTAGGCTCAACTTCTCTAAATGGTTATAGAGCCAAGGGAGAAATGAAAAGCTACAAGTAATCCATACCTCAAAACTGCTATTAGTATTTGTTTTAGTATGACTAGGACAATCACTTGAGTTAAAACAACTCCACTTATCCAAAAGAGTACTACTTCAGGAAGGCTTCAATACAATATCCTTCTCATTAAGGATCCAGTTTCAGAAAATTTCTGCATTTAATCAAACAGATTTAAGTAACTTGACTTCTACAGGTTAGTGAACAGCCAAATATAAGCGGCTGTATGTTTTCTTCTCTTTTCTTTATTCTCTATTGTTGATAATCTCTCATATTTTTATAGTTTGTTTTTGCTTTGACCCTTTCTATTTTTTAAATTCCTGTGATTTACATTCTCTTTTCTGCTTAATTCCATAATCTACAAGAATTAACGATGACATTGTGGGAGAGGTTAACTGGGGTTGTCCTACATCTCATAAATGTGCTTCTGTTTCTTATGAAAGGAGGGACGGCATTTAAAATTGTGCTGTGTGTTTTAAAATAGAGTTAGTCTGGTTTAGGGCTTTTATTTATGTTCGGTTGTGATGGGGATCCAGATCTTAGTACTGATCTGAGTGTTATACCATTGAATCCCAAATACTTTGATGGCTGTAGGTGCAGTAATGGTACCAATACATCCTTTGATTCGAGCTTCGTTTACCGGTTGAAATTTCTTCTCTAATTCGTGGATGCAAGGAGCGTAAATTGTTGTGTGAAGGAATCAATATCACGACAAGAAGCAGATATTTTTTCCCTTTGTCTGCCAGAAGTTGTTGTGTTGGTTGGTGCTGCTGAGTGTTCTTGCAGAGGCTACTCTTGAGGTATATGTTTCATTTTTCAGCATTGCAGTGGTTTTTTCTAATTTTTCTTTGACGGAGGCGACTTCCTCGCCTTTGGAATATATTCTCGTAAATCGCATTCGATCTATGTCTGTTTACCCTTGGGGAACGCATTGCACAATGCGACGTTCCTGAGTGCCATTCAAAACGAAAAATAGAAATCCCTTCTTTTGCGTTCTGGTGGCGGGTCACAGA
>JAXGGT010000004.1:7459925-7475438 GCA_035583425.1 Marsdenia floribunda | reverse complement strand
GACAAAAATAAATATGAGGGACTATAACAGATCAAAACATAAACTTACGAGACTACTTTGGACAAAAATAAATATGAAAGATCATAACAAATCAAAACATAAACTTAAAGGACTAAATTGGCGATTTATCCTAAAATAAAATAAAAGGAGTGTGAATAAAAAGGGAGGAATGAATTTTTAATTCGCCTTTTTTCATATATATATATACTTAACAAAATATATATATATATATATAATAAAGTCGTACATGTATTTTCTAATTGGAGTATGTATGGTGTGTGAAATTTAATATTTAGACTATCCTATTGGTAATGTTAGTTATTCTTCTTTTATTTATTTAATTATTTTTTTAAGTAATGTTAGTTAATCTTTACTATATTAGGAAATGAGATTCACAATTAATAATAATAGTGGTAGTATTTGACTGTTGACCGAGACAGTGGGACGATTGATATTTCATTCAATTCCTTGGTTTAATAACCTTTTCCTTTTCCTTCTTTTCTTTTTTCTTATTGATATTTTTAATTTTTAAACTTCTTATCATTGATAATAAGTTATTATTTTAGTAATTACCAAAAAAAAAAAAAGTTATTATTTTAGTAATATCAATTTTGCATATAATTATTAAAAGAAATTATAGATTCAAAGTAAGAAACATTATAATTAAATATATATATATATATATATATAGAATTTAAAATCACCAATAAATTGTTTAATATGCTCACTTTAATTATTAAAGACATAAATAAAACTTAACATTTAAAAAAATAACAAATGATATTTTGAAAAATAAAAAGAAAAAATATATTTTTTTTTATAAATTTATAATTTTTGAGTTATTTTATAGTTGAATGATGTACTTATTTTTCACTAAAAAAGTAATAAATTTTTATTTATGCATTTTACTTACTATATAATAGGTAAAATGATTAATTTGTCTAATTATTTTTATTCTGAAAATAAAAATAATTAAAAGAAAAAAAAAAAATGTTAACTAATCTATATCCCGTAATCTCCTTTTCTTTTCCTTTTTTTTTTTTTTTTTTTTTTGCTTTAATACTATTTTGCCCAATCTATATTCAAAAGTTTACGAAGTTTCTCTCCTGACCTACTGGTCTAGGAGTCTCTCCCTTATCTCCTGACAAATCAGGAGGTTGAGGGTTCGAATCTCTCCGGTCAAGGAGTTCCTCCCTTACCTCTTGTGGGTTCCACAGTTCGAGATATATTCACAAGTGCGGATGGATTAGTCTACGCTGGAAGGGCCTGGGATACCACCGCAAAAAAAAAAAAAAAAAAAATTCAGAAGTTTACAATAGAATAAAGTGTATATATCCAATATATTGATAAGTCTCCTCAATTTAATCTTCCTATTTTCTTTTCACTTGTAAAATTAGAAATTGATATAATTATTATTTTAATTTATTATATTAAAATAAAAAAATATCGTGAACGATGAATTCTTTCAACGTTTGTAAAATATAAATAAATAAAGTACAAGCAAACAAAATCAACTTAAAATTAGTTTTGCTACCTCGTAGATGTTGTTTTTTGAATCGTTTTAATTCTTATTGGTTGATATTATCTTTGACACATGTTATCCTGTGACTTATCGCAGTAAAAAATAAAAATAATTAGATAAAATTTTATATACTATTTAATTAATTTTTTTTAAAAAAATGGTCATTTTAATATCTAAATTAATTTTGTTTGGACAAAAATATTTTTGTTTTTTATTTTTGGATAAACGAATCCTCATTCTTTTTTATTTGGACAAACGGGTCCTTTTAATTAATTGTTGTCAAAAAAATACAACAAGCGAATAGAAAAATTATGAGAAATTAAAAAATAAAATAAAATAATTATCACAATATGTAGAATAATAATAAATCAAGTAAAAATGAACACATTTTTTCTAAATAAAATTGGTCAAAATAATCTATTTGTCTAAACAAAAAAAAAGAACGATAATTTATTTATCAAAAAATTAAAAAATAGGAATCCGTTATCCAAACAAAAAAAAAAAAAGAGATTTATTTATCTAAAAATTAAAAAAAACAGAAACTGTTTATCTAAACGAAATTAGTATAAGGATTAAAATAACGAATTTTTTTAATCTTAAATTATTTTTACAATTTTTTTTATTCCCATGAGTATATCTATTAATCACATCCCCAAAAAAAAAAAATCTATTAATATTTTTTCGTGTTTGTCTTATTATAGGACAAAAAGGCGGAAAGTTGAGCCTAGGAAGAAAGACCGGACAATTCCTCCGAGACAAAGACAAACGCACCGCTTGCTGGAAATTCAACCATCAAATCCCCGATGCTATGTTTTTCTTTTTTCTTTTTTCTTTTTTTTTTGAGACAATTTCATTTTTAATGTATCTTGAACTCATAATTTTTTAAATCATAAATAAGATTAATATCAGTTGAATTATGTTTTTTTGATATATATATATATATTATTTGTCAATCTCTAAATTTTAAATAATTTCTATAAAAAAAAAAAGAATACATGTCGAAATTCAAGATAGGAATAAATTCCTATCCCGGTTACCAATAATTAAGTTGTTTAACAAATATGATGTTGAAATTGACCTCAATTACTACAAGTAGACCAGTAATAGTAATCTTATTGATTATTTTGGGTAATTTTTTTTTGGGTAGAAATTATTTTGGGTAATTCATTCCATATAAAGATAGGTCATTACACATGTATGTTTGACTTTGCGGTTAAGTTCTGCTGTAGCCCTCCTTGGGAAGTCGGGGAACGGGGGACCGGCAATGCGACAATGTCTTTAAGTTTTTTGAAAAAATCTTTGATTTTAATGTCTTAACTATTTTAAATAAATAAATAAATAATAAAAACAAATTTTAAGGATGCTATGTAGAGTATTGCAGAGGATTAAATTCAAATTTCTGTAAATATTATTTTAGTTTTTCAAATTATATTTTTTTTTAGTATTAAATTTTATAATTATTTATGATTAATTTATTTGTTTCTTTTTTCTTTTAATTAATTACAATAATTATTGTATTAAAAATATTTTTAAAATCTTATTTATATAATGAACACATGACTAAAATCATTAAATTTTTTTAATTTTTTTTTAAAAAAAAATCAAGTCGTATAATTATAAATAATTATAAAAATTAGTATTATAAAAATAATAATAATAATATAAAATATAATTTAATAACCTAAAATATTACTTGGTTCTATTTCTTTAAAACCTCCTCGATTAAATATGCTTGGCTGTCATCACACGCTTCTCAATTGCTGGTTGCTACGCACTTCAAGAAATGAGATAGGATCTTTCAATTTTCTAATCGTTTCATAAGTCTCCGATCCGGTTTTTTTTTTTTTTTTTTTTTTCTTTTTTTGAAATTTGAGATATTTTTGCTTTTGTCATATCTCGAACTCATGACCTTCCGAATCATAAATGAGACTGCTACTAACTAAGCTACACTTTCTTGATAAAAATTAATTTTACTTGTCTACTCATTTAAAAATTTATGTTAATATAAATATATTCAATTTATAACAATTTCATCTAAAATTATAAATTTAAATTATTTTTGCGATATCATCTCACATTGTAAGTATATAAAGATATGTCATCGAATATAAGAATAGACATAGGTATTCGTTGTCAATTCAAAATATTTCTTTTGGTATAATGAGAACAGTGTCAAATAGTTAATTGTATATATCTCTAAGTTTATAGTGCGATGCGGACTTGCGGGTTAGGATCCTGACAGTTAACATCAAAGCGAATAACTAATTTAGACAACGGGAACCATATATGTTGTAGAAATCACCTCGTGAATCTTAGACATCCACCAGTGAATGTAATATTTTGTCTCACACACACACATTACGTGAATTGCAAACCAACCAGCCCGGTGGACCAATAATAATAGCACTTACTAATAATAGTACTTATATGGTAGTATTATTACTTAATTAAGAAAGTATTTAGGGACTGACTAGGTTCAATGCACTCTAAAATGGTACTCAAAAGTTTTATATATGCAATAAGTGTAGTAGTTTATTATATTGGATAAAATAAGTACATTCAAAAATAATAATAATAAAATAAAATAAGTAAATTTAGATTGTGGTCCACTAACTATTCTATTATTGTGTATTCTCCCTTCCCTAGCGCATATATATATATATATATATATGTATATGTGTATCTTTTAATAAGATTATTATTATTATTGGCTTTTGACCCTTCATTTTTTAATACAATATTATGAGCTCATTGGCATGTTGGGTTTTTCTATTTTCATCTCGAATATTCTTAGATAATAATCTTTGTTTATTTTATTATTATTATGTAATTTGTTTAATTAATGAGATTATATATATATATTATTTGACATATCTTTTAATATAAAATTTTAAATTATAAGATTTTTTGCCTTAAATATGATTAAAATAAATAATTTTTTTACAATTACAAAAAATATTGTTATTATCAAAACAATTACTTTGTTTGTCATAATAAATTTTATTTTTGAAAATAATAAAGTAAGTTAACTATAAACTATTTTTTTTAATATTATTACAAAATTTTTGGAATATGAAACTCTAAACGATGACAACAAATTTAAGACAAAAAAAGTTTGTTTTTTTTAAGAATTTATAGATATTAGTGTGTCTTTTTATTTATTATTTATTTTAAATATTAAAATATTATTTAATTTTTTTTTTATAAAAAATAATTAATAAATATAAATTTTTAAAATATGTATTAAATATCAATAGATATTACTTTTTTTTATTTTTAATTTATTAGAGAACTCGATATATATATATTTATTATAACAGAAAATTAATGCGTATTTATTGATATTTTTCTTTAATATATTTCTATAATTAATTGTTTAAAATTAATATTTATTAATTATTTTAATTAAAAATATTTTAATTAAAATTTATTTTAATCTTTTTAATAAAAAAATTAATTTTAAAATATGTGATTTATTGTTTGTAATAAATAAAAAGAATAATTTAATTTTACAAGTTAATAATAAAATAAATAACAAAAAAAAAAAAAAAAGAGACAAAAGTGGAAGAGAGGCAGAAACCACCAATCAGAATCTTCGGTTCGTTTATCCAATAATCGGAGTGCTGCTAAGTGGATCCCCATTCAGTATACTTCCCTAAAGCCCCACTTGCCTTTTTTAGAACTTTTAAGTGGCTTTGGAAACCCCCCACGCCCCAAAAAAAAAAGTGTACTTATATTTATATTTATTTCCAATGAATGATGCTTAAGATAGTTTATTTTAATAATGCGTTCTATAAGATCTTAATAATGAATTCATAATCACGAGAATAAATAAATAAATAAATAAAATGTCCTACGATATTATATATATATTTGATAATAAATACGCAAATAATAATTTCAAATAGAAGGATTCAATTTTGGTTTATTTTATAAACATATATACGTGCGTATATATATTGTGATTCTTATTATATAAATTTAGGGTTTATTAGGAAAAAAAATTGATAAATTTGATTCTTAATATTTATGACTTTAGTATGGTTGATTTAGTCCTTAAATAGGTTTTCAATATAGAACGAGTAGGAATGAAGGACCAACTGCACATGTCTATTATATAATGGAGACTTTCTAAATAAAAATAAATAAATAAGTAAATCGATCGCACCAATAATCAAAATATTAATAACTAAATTCACTATTAACTTCTAAAACTTTTCTATAACCACCTTATTTTTTTTTTTCATATCGATATTAAAATTCAAAGAAATTTTGTGAAATAACATCTTTATTTATTGAAAAGTTTTAAGTTCTGTTATAACTTTTTAAGATAATAATAAATTATAATTTTTATTTTTTTTATAAGATAAATATTATTTTGTTTTTTCAATATTCATATTTTTGTTTCGAATATAATTCAAACTTATAATTATTTACATGTTTATATGTAAAACTATTATTAATTTAGCTACGCTTTCTCTTATTAACTAATTTATGAAAGAAATTTTAAAATTATAAAATAAGAATGAAATATAATACAAAAACAATTCTAATTGTTTGTTGAATATGAAATTGTGGTTGGCCAACATATATTTGTCCCACTAAAAGATTATACATTTACTAATTAGTAACTCATTAGCATTAATATTATTATTATTATTACACGGCCAGGCACAACGCATTCGAAACAAGCGACAAGTATTACTTTATAAAATTTATATAGTATATATAATATATAATTCGTAAATTATTGACCACTTAGGGAACAAGATAGGGATAAATGCGACCAATTATATTATCTATTTTGTACTCCAATAAAGTGGTTGGACTCCATTCAGCCCTTAGGATCTAACAAACCTCGAAATACTTGCAGGAAATGTTATTATATTATTATTATTATTATTATTATGATTACTCCCATCAATTATTTATTTACATTATAAAATTAATACAATATTATTAATATTTTTTTCCCACATTTTATTTATTTTTTACATGCTATAATACATTATATTTTTTAAAAATATAAAAATTAACGAGTTTTTAATGAAAAAAATGAAAATATCTTTTAACTTTATTTTTTGCCCAATAAAAAATAATTAATAAGTATTAGTCGTAAAACACTAATTATAAGTATATTAAGGAATAAATATAAATAAATATTACTTTAATTTCTTTACGTGTTAAGTAAAAAAAAAAAAAAATTATATTTTTACTTGATATGACAGGTAAACAACATGAAGAATTAAAATGAATTTAAAAAGATATTTTAATTTTTATTCAATTAAAAGATATATCAATTTTTTTTTAAAAAAAAATATAATATATTATTGGATTATACGTACAAATAAATAAATAATGAAAGGAATATTATTATTGATGTGTTTCCTAGCTAGATAATCAGTGGTGAATTATCAAAAATTATCAATAAAACAAAATTTGTTTTAATTTTAATTTTAACTTTTCTTTTTCCACTACTAAATTCATCGTAAGTGGAAATGATATATATATATTGAGTTTGCGTATTTATTGTCAATTCAAAATATCATTTTAATACAATTACGACATTGTCAAGTAATTGATCGTGAGTATTTTCAGTCTCATGCTCGCATAGTAACATTTAATATTAGAATAAATAATCATTTTAGACTATAAGAATATGACAATAATTTTTATTTTTGAATGACTCAAATTAATTAATTAATATTATGTCCACTATAGTATTTGGTGGTGTAGGGATCTAATGGCCATTGTTTTTAATATAATAATTGCATGAAATTAATTTATATAATTGGCCAAAGTTTTATTCTAAGGTTCTCCTTCTTCTTTCTTCTTTCTCTTTTTCCCAAAAGGAAAAAGAAAAAAAAAAAACATAAAAGGAATATTCTTCGCAGTGTATGGATATGTATTTTAATAGATACCCATAGTTTTATTGAATAAAAGAAAAAAAAAAATTTATTTATTTATTTATTAAAAATAATAATAATAAAGGGATGAAAAATATGGGGGTGGAATAATTTTTAATGATAATTTGACAGCCATATATATATATTTTAAATATATAATTTAGTTAATATTTTTATTTTTGCATATAAAAAATATTATTTTTTATTTACAATATTTACAATTATAACTTAAATTTAACATCGTTTTACTCACTAAATTATACCTATTTATCATTAATACTACTTCATATCATATTATAATTTGGTGCAATTCAATTACTTAGTATTCATTTTTATTCTAATTATAGTAAGGTTGCTCATCCACTTAATTGAATTTGGTTCCTAGACCATATATATATATATATATATATATATATATATATATTGGTAAGTGATATATAATATAATATAAGTACCATTGATGGAATAATCCAAGGAATCTTTAGCTACCATTTGGACTATACTGTATTTTGGAAGGAAAAAAAAAAATAATCTAAAAATTTGACTTTTTTTAAAAATAATTTAAAGATTTTTTAGTTTTCAAGATGAGTTAAGATTTTTCGCATCGTAAATAAAGTTATTGTTACCTAAATAAAATCTTATTGTATTTTTTTAAATGTACAATATTATAGTTAAATATAATAATTATATTTATAATAATTATTTTAAAATTTTTTTAAAATATTACCAAATAGTTAGTGGTAAAATACACACAATTCTTTAACATAGACTTGGGTTGTATTTATACTAGTGTATAATTTGAGATTGCCTTTTTTTTTTTTTTTTTAAGTGAAATTTATTTTAAAAAAGTAAATTTACTTTTTTGTATAATGAAAAATATATATATATATATATTTGTGAGTAATTTGTTTGAGTAAAATTTAAATTCGAAAAAAATTAAAATTTATAAATGTAATGATGATAAAACTATTAAAGCGTTGGAGTATTGAAAAATTGAAATATATCTAAAAAAGAGATACTAATATACTTTTTTTTTTTTTTTGAATTTTGATCGACTAATCTATGAAGTTATCTAAATATAACCACAATTCAAATTTAATTTGAATAAAAATTGTCGGAAAATTGGTCCATAATTTTATGGTTTTGGTGTAGTTGGTCTATTTTCTTTATTTTTCATTTAGTAGGTCTTTAATATATAATAAATTGGTGTATTTGGTCATTTTTTCACAAAATATTTATTTGGATAAGTGGAATTTTGCAAAGGAAACTAATTTATTATACATTTGAGACTTACTAAAAAAAAAAAAAAAACTAACTACACCAATAATTAAATAATTAGAAATCAAACCACTAATTTTTTTAAAATTTTAAATTATGTACTATTCCAAATATAATTTTACCCTCTAGAACCCATCAAAAATAGAAAGTGGTTGGGACTGAGATTTACATTCACTATAGTTTTATTATGGAAAATTAGCCGGTTTAGTCCTCTAACTATTTTTATTAATTAACATAAATCCATAATCTTTTTTTTTTTTAACCTGTTAAGTCTTACATATTTTTATAAACAGCCAATTAAGTCCTACATATTTGCAAAATCGTCCTCTTTATATGATAAAAACAGCTTTATAAGACCCTACAATTAGTCTAAGTTCATAACTTTATAATATTCAAGAGAACGATTTTGTCCTTAAAAAATCATCACGTGCCCGACAAGTGATGAATTTTGGTCGAAAAATTCAAATTTTTGGCCTAAAGGACTTAATAGGCTGCTCGTAAAAATATGTATGACTTAACAGATTAAAAAAAGATTGTGAACTTATATTAATTAATGAAAATAATTGAACGACTAAAACGGCCAATTTTCCTTTTATTATTAAAAAAAGGGGAGGGGAAAAAAGGTTAAAATAGGAAAGGTCACCAATTGATTACACGTGGCAGATGATGATGCATTACCAAAATTGGTGCTAAAAGATTGATGTCGATGGGAGTTGAAATTCATGTTCTTAACCAGTGATAGGATATTGTGGCTTAAAATAAATAAATAAATAAATAATAATAAGGATAAATCGTCAATTTAGTCTTTTAATTTTATATTTTGATATATTTTGTTCAAAATAGTTCCTTAAGAATTTTTAAATTAATTAAAATGGTCCTTTGACTATTAACATTCAAATATTCTATTAACTTTTGTTGCACGTGCCTTTTTTAGAAGGTATTTTTGTTATTTTGTTCAAAATTAAAAAGAAAAATTAACTAATTTTTTAATGGAATAGATGAGGTGTAAAAGTACAAAAATAGCTCTCTAAAAAAGGCACACACAAGAAAAGTTAACGGAATATTTGGATATTAACAGTGAAATAATGACCACTTTGATTAATTCAAAAATTCTTAAGGGACTACTTTGAACAAAAATAAACATAAGGGATTATAACATATCAAAATATAATAAATCAATGACTTATCCATAATAATAATAAAGATTGGGGGAAATAATAAAATATATTAAATGAACATTATTTAAATTATTTAATAATCCAAGTTGCATGTGGGGATTGGGTAATGTTTTTCTGAGCCGTTCTGATTCTTTTTCCTTGTTTTGGTGTTGAACCTGTGGGTGTCGCGGAGCTGGTTGTTATTACTTTATATATATATTGAAATTTTGACTACATTTGCCCCTGATATGTATTTAATTCATGATCTCTCGGATCATAAGTAAAACTGTTACAATTGAACTAAGCTTTCTTGACTATTATTTATATATACATATATATATATATTCCTTTATTATATTTATAATTAATATATTTTATATCATCCCACATCATAAATATTTAAATATGTATTATAAAAATTTAAATACTCATTATTAGTTCAAAATATTTATGAACAATATAGTATAACTCAATTGGTAGAAACCCGTTTACAATATGGAGGTGAAAAAAAAAAAAAAATCTCTCAAGATTTTTTTTTTTCCCCACTAATTGTGACATTGAGTTGTAATTTTAAATCTCTAAATATTCATTGTACTACTACGTAAATTTTTATTTTTTATTTTTAATTGTGAAAATTTATTTGTAGGAAATAAAAATTTATTAATGTATATTTAAAGTTAATTTTTAAATAAATAAAAAGTTAATCAAAAAACTTATAAAAATATTTTTTTTAAATAAAAAATGCTTGTACAAATTCAAATGCGGAAAAGAACCTTGGAAAGTAGGAGGGATAAGTGAATAAGAAGGGAGGTACGTATATGAGATGGGTTTTAATGGAAGCCCAACTCCACTTATATGGATAATTGCATAATTAGGTTTGTGGCCCATAGCACTATCTGGAACCGTAGCAACCCGTTGAGCAATTCATATGTTCAACCTTTTCTTAGCTTGTACCAACAACTCGGCACAAGTAACAAAAATGAAAAAACTTAGGATTTGTTTGGATTGAAGTCTTTTTTTTTTTTTTATTTTTATTTTATTTTAGTTTGTTAGACTGATTTTGGATTGAGATTTTTTTTTTCAAATTTTCACTCAAACTCAAAAAAAATAGTTGTACTTATTTGGACACCAATCTGACATGTTACTATTCATGTCTGGTGAGGTGGCAAAAAATGAATAAAAAATTTACTCACTTACTATAAATATTCAATATATACATATAAATATATAATTCAAATAAAAATCATCATTACACTAATAAAATATATTATTTTTGTCTCTCACTTACTAGACAACATCTTACATTGGCCCCACCTTACTCCTCGTTATTCGCAATCAACTCAATTCTTTTTGAAAAAAATGAGCTTCGTCAAAAAAAGTTCCAATCCAAAAACACCCTTAGTTTTTTTTTTTCAAGTTGAGTTGAGTGCATTGTGGAAAACGATGAGTAAGTTAGAGATAAGTGAAAAAGTTGTCTAATAAGTGGAATATAAAAATATTATATTTTATTGAAAAAGTTCTATCTCTTCTCTCATATTCTCTCACTTTTTTCCATTTTTTTTTGCCAAGTGGACAGACATGAATAGTATTGTATCAAGTAATGTCCAAATAAGTACACCAATTTTTTTTTTTTAGTTGGAGCAGAAAACTCAAAAAAAGCTCCAATTCAAACATACATTGCTCTAATCCCCAAAACTACTAATGCATAAACTATTTCGTAGTATAGGCCAATTAGCTTATGTAACCCTTTAATTAATCTAATCAGTCCCAATCATGCTGCTTTTTTACCTAAAAGGAGAGCATCAGACAACATTATATTAGTGTAGGAAGTTCTTAACAAAATCAACAAATTGAAAGCTAAGAAATTTTATATGGTTTTAAAAATGGATATGACTAAACTTTTGATAAATTGGAATGGAAGTTCATTAAGGATGTGTTGGCTTTCTTTCTTTTACCTACTGAGCTTATTAATCTTCTTCTTAGTTTCATAACCACTTCTTCACTGTCTATCTTGATTAGTGGAACTCCTAGTCTAGGTTTCTACCCTTCCAGAGGTATAAGACAAGGAGACCCTATTTCTTCATATATTTTCATATTATGTATGGACTATTTATCTTTACTTATAACACACGTTGTCAAAAGTAATAAATGGAAGCCTATGAAACTTTCTAAAGGAAAAAGTAGTTCCTTCATCTCACATCTATTTTTTTTGCTGGTGATATAATCCTTTATTTTGAAATTGATTCTACATATGTGGATACTATTCATAATATCTTCATTTACTTTTATAACATTTCAATTTTTTTTTTTTTTTTTTTCTCACCAAATACTAAGTTTGATATAAAAAATCAGATTTCTTTGATGCTTAATATGAAACCCTTTATTTCTCTAGCTACTTATCCAGGATTTCCTGTCAATACTAAAACCTTCAACAAAAATTCTTTTCGGGAGATCTTAGATAAAATGAGAAAGAAGTTAGCTATTTGGGAGAATAAGTATTAAAACATGGTAGGTAGAGTTACCTTGATAAAAAGCACCTTAACTAGTATTTTTGTGCATATTATGCGAGTTATAAAATTACCTGAATACATATTAAATCGAATGAACAAATTGGTTAGAAATTTCTTATGAAATTCTACTAAACAAAAAACTAAAATGTATCTAGTTAAAGGGAAAATAGTTTGTCTCCCTTACATGTTAGGAGGGTTAGGTATTCTAGAGGCTAAAGTCAAAAATCAAGCTTTAATAATGCATGTGGCCTAGAGGTTTGTGCATGACACCTCTATGTGGCCTCAAATATAATCAAAAGTACCCCTACAATAAAAATACTAATTCCTCTCCCATTTAGAAGAGTATTTGCTTAGGATGGAAGCTATGCCAACAAGGTATTTCTTACAATATAGGCTATGGAAATTCCATTAATCTATGGAATGATAGATAGTGCTCTCAATATCCCCTTAGGAACCTAATCCAAGGCCCCTTGAACGAAATTGAAGAATGTATCAAGGTAGCAGGTATAGTTCAAAATCATACATGGTAGCTTGATAGATTATCTTTCTCCCTACCTTTTCATATCAAACATTACATAGTTAGTTAGTATCTATCTGGTGAGTTAAATGATGACAAATTTTATTGGAATCAAACATCTACAAGACAATTTACATCTTCCTCATCATATAAATTAATCACAATTAATAATTCAAATAACATACTAGACAATCTTCATGTAGGCATGAACTGGATATGGAAACACACTAAAACATATAGTAAAATCATATATTTTCTTTGGCTAGCATCATTAAATAGAACTTTATGCCTCACTAATCTTAAGGCTCGTGGCATAGTTACTTCTAATACATGCATGCAATGTCATTCCTCCCCAAAACCTATATTACACATCCTTAGAGATTGCCCTATCATTAAAGCTCTTTAGCTTCACTACATTAACTTATATCCTATAGATAACAACCAAATTTTTCTCAGAAAATAGCATTCAGACTTGGCTTAAAACTATCTGTTTAAATGATACCATTCACATAAAAAATATCATTCCATATTCAAATTTTTTTTCTTCTGCTTGCATGCTGGTTTATCTGGACGCACAAAAATAGAGTCATTTATCATACAAACTACCAGTTTATTCTCACACCTTCCTTCATTGAAGCTAGAGCCTTAGAATTTTTTGAGTTCGACCTTATAACAAACCTCTCTTCAATACCAAGCAGAAAAAGTCAAATTTTTGTATCTTGAAATGCTCCGAAATATCCCTACATCAAATTGAACACAAATGGATCAAGTCTCCTTAACCTAGGAACAATTGGAATAGGAGGAGCTTTTAGGAATCATAATGGACAGTGGCTTTATGGCTCTGCTAGAAAAATACCATGGGAATCAAATTTGTATGCATAGCTTTTAGCTATAAAGGAGAGACTAATGCTAGCTTATTAGAAGGAATTTCATCATCTCGAATTGGAATTCGACTCAGAAACTATCATATCATTACTCAAAACTAATGGTAATAATAAATATTATCATATTTTGAGAGATTGCATAGATCTGATGGGCAAATTCTCCATCCTGATCATCTAACACACATACAAAGAGGGGAATCAGGTAGCAGATGCACTAGCCAGGAGTGGACGACAAGCAGAAACACTATAGTTGAAGGAGTTTGCCCCACCTCCACATGAGGCTAGGGGCCCATTGCAATTAGATCACCAAGGAGTTCATCTTCCGCATTTTGTTGCCCATGGGGTAGGCCCAAATGACTAAAATCATACTTATGATATGATCTTTTTGATTATTTGGGCATGTATAAGACTAGTTTATTTTGAACCTTTGTATGCTCTTTAGTTTTTGTTGTACTGCCCTTGTGGGCTGAAACTCTACTTGCTTTTGTTGTATTGCCCTAATGGGCTAAAACTCTATCTCTCTAATTCATCGTTTACTAAGTTAAGTTTGAACCTTGTGAATGAAAAAATAGAATGTTAAATAAGCCAAACAGTTAATGTAAAATGCTTGTTCAAACTCGTTTATGTTTGATCAAATAATTTTTTAAGTTCAAATATTATTCGAGCGAACTTAAGCAGTATTCGCGAACTAATTATAATATTTATATATTAATATTTTATATTTAAATTTATGTATTTTTTTTTTATATTTTTTAAAATATAAATTGAATTCAAACTCGAACTCGAACTAATTTGAAAATTAAACAAGTTGAACCTGAATAGTTTTGAAGCTATACGGACAAATAATCAAATAAACTCAAACAAAACTTTAGGTTCAAAACATTAATTTAGTCTACTTAATATGTTTGAAAATTAAACAAACTAATGTTAAACATTTCATGTTCGATTCGATTATAACTCTATGAAGAAACAAGTATTTGGTCAAAAGCTTATGTAATATTACTTGATTGACTGAGGTATTTATTTAATTTTATTGGTTGGATGTTATCATACTTTTTACATGTTGGAATATCAATTATTACATCATAATTAATCAATAACAATATATTAACTATTTAATTAATTTAAATAATATATATAATATAGTTTAATAAATATTAATTAGAGGTTGAAGTATTGTTGGAGATTAAATTCTTATATTTCATTATTTAATATTTACTCATTTCTCTTATTTTAAACAAGAGAAAATTAAAAATAGACACATTTTTTCCTAAAATTGAATGAATATTTTTATTTATTTATAATAACTAGCATATTCTTTTACTTTTTTTTTGTTTCAAATAATTTTATTTTAAATCCAAACATTCTTAACACTCAAACCAAATAATAGAGGGACATTATATATTATTAGAAAGAATAAAAATTTGGTAATTTAGTCTATATTTTATTAAATTTTTACATTTTTTGTTATTTAATCTTTTTTTTTTTATTCCTATACTATTTTTACTGATAATTTTGGTTATTTTTTTTATCATATTTTGAATAATATTTATCAAATTAGAACTTTACAATCAGTCTTAATATTTTTTATAGTTTTAAACTTGTTTGATTAAATTAGAATAAATATAAATTGGTTATAAAATCTTAACTTGATAAAAAAATTAGTTAAAATATGACAATAGGACTAAAACAATCACTTAAAAATAGTATAGGGATAAAAATAACAAAAAAAAAAAAAA
>JAXGGT010000004.1:7403709-7459825 GCA_035583425.1 Marsdenia floribunda | reverse complement strand
TAGTTAAAATATGACAATAGGACTAAAACAATCACTTAAAAATAGTATAGGGATAAAAATAACAAAAAAAAAAAAAATTATAGGATGAAAAATTAATAAAATATAAACTAAACTGATTAATTTTTTTTTTTTTAAAAAAAAAATTAAAATGAATACTTTTTAAACGTTTGTGGACTTGATTGAGAATATTTGATATTTATAAGGACTAATTTGCATTAGAAAAAATCCAAAAAAGAAAGAAAGAATAAAAAAATAGGAAAAAAAAAAAAGGGTCCACCAGGTGGCGCAGTATGTATAATCTGAATGTAATTATGTATGTACTTAGAATCTTTAGTAACTTCACGTAGTTGAAGCTTCGAAAATCAAAAGAGATTTCAGGTCTTAGATCTTGAATATCACAAAACCCTAGAAGAGAAGGAGAATCGGATTCATGGTGTTTTCTTCGATCTAATCAGGTTAAATTTTCAATTCCATTTATTGCAGTTCAAATTCTCATTTTCTTTACCTTTCGTATGCTTTCTGATTGCGTTATTCATTTGAAGTGAAATCATTGCCTTTTGGATATTGTTTGAGTTTATTAAATTCCTTTCTATCATTCCAAATGCAATTCTTTGTGTGTGTGTGTGTATATATATGATTTAATCTCTTGTTTCCCTTTATCAGTTTCTGATTGCTTTGTATAGGAATTTGGATTAATATTGGCGCTATCATCTGACAATTTTTCTTTTACACAGTTCGATGAGGAAGTTTATTATCTGAAATGTGTGTTGTGTGTATTACCTGTTTCCATTTTGATATTGGTTGACTTTCAGTTTTGTTATTATCTAAAACACGCCCATGTATAATGGGATTTGGGCTGGTTGGCCTTATCTTATTTGTTTATTTCTTTGGATGGATAGGAAGATTGTTGCTGATAACCTTTCTGATAACATGATGTGAGCCATAGTTTTAGTAGTTGGCTCTTGACGTGTTGAATATTTCGTTGCTGTCCGTGGAAACATGAATATTGTCAAGGGTGTTGCTGATCTTATTCGGCGGACATCAAGTGGTCAGAGTGGAGACTTTGGTTCTGGGTTGCCATCGGAGAGATTTACTCCTACATCCCTGGAAATCCGCTTCAGGTACTGCATGCTTGCTGATCAGTGTTGTTTCTTTATAGATTGTAAATGTTACACAGTGTTTGCTTTAATACCCGTTACTTCAGTGGAAGTGGAAGATTGAAGTTGAATAAAGATAAAAAAAATGTTCAACATTGCCTAGTTTAAGTTTTTGAAGAGGGAGTAATTGATATTCATTCAGAAATTAAATGGCTGCAGAACTTTGATACTCACCCATAAACTGTGCTGCAGCCATTCTTTTTGACTGGTGTTATTGACCTATGTTGACTTCTGTGAAATAAGATGTTACTTGCCTTCCTGGGACAAAAAGTTCCTTTGATTTAGTAAAGTTGTGGAAATGAACTTGCTTAAATAAGCTTTATTTGTTCTGGAAAGCCATATAGGATGCACTTGGGTTCAGACTGTACATATCTGGCAGGTTGTTCTGCCTTCCTGTTAGCAGATTTGGGCGAGTTTACGGTCTCTTCTCCTCTTAGATGCTCTATATTTAGTTGAAGAGAACTTTGGTCATTGAGAGAAATTGGTGCAGGGTAATACAATTAAACTTGAAAATGGAAGAAAGAAGCCAAATTTTGGCTTTGTTGCGAGAGTTTTTTTCTTTTTTTGCAATTGAAATATAATATAGCTGTATTAAAAGGAAATTCTCTTCTACCTAAAATAAATATGTCCTTTAATAGGATCTTTAAACCCTAAACCTAGAATAGAAAACTAAGACCTAATAAAATAATAAAACTAAATAATAACTAAATCCTAGAGTAAGTTAACAACCAGAAGATTTATAGATTTGTAAAGCATATAGAAAACAATAATCAAAATAATACTCAAAAATTGAATTATAACCATAAAATACTACTGCTAGTTATTATTAAAATAAAAATAATGAACTCATGTTGTCCTGCATCAGAAATGCTAATCTAGGAGATCCAATTGTCTTATAGCCAATTTTTTTCCATGTACCGGACAAGGAATGTGGTTCATCATCCATAGAATTAATACTTCAGTAGGAATTATCTTTGGAGTTTGAGTCCTTGGCTGTCGTGTTTGGTTGACATGATGGCATGGTATAATCAAGGATTCGTTGACTTTAATCTAGCATTTTGTTGTTGTTAACATCTGCATGAATAATTTCCTATAGAAAAATCACAGTGCCATCATCCTTGTGAATGGTTTTTGGTAGACTTATTTTGGAAGGGGTAAATATTTCCCCATGAACATCAAGTATTTTCTTCACCTTGTTATGGGGAAACTACTTAGAGCACCATTATTTTGATTGATTACTGTCAATTTTTTTTCCCATCTTTGGCTTGTAGTTTTATTGCCTCTTACTAATTTTAAACTAAGGAAGTAAATTTTGTTAACAAAAAAACGGATGCAAGTGAGTAAAAGTTCTCAAATAAGTAAATGTGAATATTTGGGGCACTGCACAATTTTCTGGTTTTCTAGTTTCCTTGCAAATTTCATTATTTAATGTTTGAAGAAACCATCTTCATTTGCTCAAAGAGAAGAAGTAATGTTTCATTTTCTGGATTAAGTTAATAGGTAGAGGTACTTTTAAGAATATTACTGCTCAGGTGAGCTTAAGCCAAAAATTGCAAACCAGATACTTACTTAGAAGTGTCCTTCACTTAATCCTGGGAAAGCTTCTGTACTTATTCTGGTTAAGAGATAATATAGTATTTAGAAAAACCTTTCCTCATCTTGAATATATAATGATGCATCACACAATTTTTCCTAGCTAATAGCAAGGGAAAGGTGACTGGTTTATTTAGGGCATAACTAAAGACACTGTAATACCTATCTTACTAGTCATATATCCTGTTAATGAGAATCTGTTATCTTGGGGTAGCCTTGATATATAAAGAGAGGTGTTACTGAGATATGATAAGACTTTTGCAAGTTGTTGTTTGTACCGGTTTAAATTGGTATTTAGTTTTGGTGGATGAAGAGCAAAGGAAGCCTACTTATTATAGCTGACACAGTAAAGAAAATGGTTGTCATCTTTGGGTTGCATAAGTTATCATTCACCTTCCACTTTTTTGCTATGGAATGAAGAAGTGCATTTCTCTAGGAGAAGATATTTGGAAAGCCAGGATAGAATGGGAATTTCCTCCCCCATGCATTGTTTTATGCATGTAGAGATGCTAATCCTTGCAACAGATATCCTATTAAAAAATGTCATGGAGCTAGATAATTTGTTGCTCCAAGAAACAAGATGATATGAGGAATTGGCTCTTTTAGCAATTGTTGTGGACCTGCTGAATGGAGAAGAGGATGAGCTCAATACTATTCATGGTTCAATTTTGGAATATTAAAATCATGTTGTAGTTTATTGATTTTGGCTCAATACTATGCATATCTAAGGTGATGAGTTGATAACTATGGGAATGTGAAAACAATATTACTCTCTCCTTTATTTATTTTTAAAATTTGTCACAAGACAAACTTTCAAGTCCTTTAAGGAAATGCTAACATTGAGATGTAGAACTAAATTATTCTTTTACTTTTCATTCTTCTACAGAGGATATTAAATGAGTATTATTTATAAACCATTAATTGAAGGGCATTGAAGGAAAAAAGTATAAGTCGCCTTGATTATTAAGGTCACAAGGTTTAAAAAAAAAAAAAAGCCACAACTGTAAACTCTCTCTCAAGTTAAAAGATGGAGAGAGTACATGCTATTCTGTTACATCCTATGAAGCAAGAAGATATGTCGTTCAAAATGGAGAAATTGGATGTAAGGCATTGAACTATCACAATCTTATGTTTTTATTTGGAATTATCTATGTGCTCCAAAATTTGTTTTGGCTTAGTTCATAAAAGCCCTTCTTGCAAGCCTTTCATTAGAAGTAATTGTTTTGTTTACTTTACTGGATATGTGCTCAGACCAATATATTAACTAAAATCCTCTGTTTCCAGTGATATTGGTGATGAGGCAATTCTAAATACCCTATGGGAAAGATATGAAAAGGCCTTTGATCAGGTACATTTATGATTTTTCTTGTTTTGGATTTCTAATTTCCCTTGTTTTTTGATGATTACACAAGTACGTAAATGTAAAAGCACATTAGGAAGAAAAAAATGGAAGCTTTTTGGGAAGCTTCTCGTTGTTTTTTGTTTTGAGAGGAAGGTGTAATGTTTTTCTTTGTTAGAAAGAAATAGAAAAGGGGCGTTTATGGATTTCCATTTTTACCCATTGTTGTTGTTGTTGTTTTTTTTTTTTTTTTGTTTGTTTGTTCTTTTTAAATTTCAATTTGTAAATGTTGACTGAGTTAACCATCACTAAATTGACGGAAGGATGAAACTTCCCCAATATTATTAATATAAGGATAAAATTACAAAAATTATATAAGTTAAGGGATCAAATTTGCCAGATTATTTCCTATATATTTTTACAAGTTTAAAATGGATATTAGTTTAATAAAATGATGCGCATTAAACCTAACTTCAGATTAATTTTATGTGTTAACCTTTTTTAGTATTCTGTCCAACATTAGAAAGTTAACATTTAAATACACAATTATATTAGGTTTAATTCTCAATGTATAGAGTAAACAATGAGACGATTACCGTAATCTAAAAGAGAAAATATATTATAGCCTTTGGAAGATATACCTATTTAATTATCCAAACAAGTATTTCATTATTTGGATTTTCTAAAACCTGGATTAAAATGAGAATCCTCCTTAAAATCTCCATCCAAACAAGCTAAGTGCTTTCTTAAATTTCTTCCAAGTGATTTCATTTCAAGAGTAATCTGCTTGAAAATTTATTAAATGTTAATCCTTAGAAATAAACTAGTTTTTAATCTCAAATTGTGACATGTAGTGATTTCCTAAAACTATAATTTGGAATTTTTCTATGAAAGTTTTGGGGGTGGGGAATTTTGAATCTCAGAGGACTTACATTCAAAAACATGACGATGTATCTTGAAAAACATATTTATTGGTATTTATTTGTTAATTGTCAGAACCTTTGGCCTATCCTAGATGTGTTATTTTATGCTGTCTTTCTTCCATATTCCTTCACCTGAGTCTCTCAGTTAATGATATGGGGAAAAAAAAAAAAAAAAAAGAATTATGAGTTCAAGTTTGCTTAGCGCATGATTAAAGTAAAAATTTTTTGTTTAAAGGATATGTAATATTTTTATAGATGTCATCCGAAAAGATTGTCCCTTTATTACTTTATTTTGTTTTCCTACATTTTGGTGTACTATATCTGAGATGTTTGGTATCTGTTACAACTTTATGTTGCTTAAATTTTATCAGAATTCATATCTATTTTATATTTCTTTTTTTATCAGGTGGAAAAGAGGAAGTTGTTTAATATTTTTCTCAAGCAATTCTTAATTGTGTATCGAAACTGGGAACCAGTTAATCTGGGCCAATATCCCGAGGATGCTTTTAATTCCTCAGCCATGGGGAGATCACAACAATTTGGTCACGTGGTGGTTGGCTGTTCTGCTGGTCATCCTGCTGAAATTATACATGTTTTAGTTGAAGAGGTGGCACAAATAACATCTATGCTTACGGAAAGTAAGTTGATTCTATGTCTGTCTCTGCATAGATTATAAATGTTTCTAGTACTTAATATTCTGATAGGAACTTAATAAATGCTTATTTCCTTTTGGAAATTTTGATGTTAGAAAAAGGTGGAATAAGCAAGCATCTATTTTGTGCTGGGTGAGATCCTTAATTTTTTGTCAAAATCTCCCATTAGCAGTAACATGTGGAATTTGTAAGATTCTGCTTCTGTTTTAGCAATGGTCTAACAGATATTTATATCCCGCAATGTTTTTGTCTAGATTAAAATCTTTTGACATTCTCAATCTTTCAAGCTTGATGTAGTCAGTTATTGAATATATTTAGGATGTATGGCTCTAATGTTCATGACTTGTCCCTGTGGCAGTTTTCTTAATCCTTATTACTGTACAATGGTACCCTAATTTTATATCCTGCCTGTTTTTTCCTGATAAAAATTTGATTAATTCCTCAGTGATTCAGTCAACTTCAGAACTATCAGGATCCTCAACAAGCACCATTACATATGAAGGGTTACATATATTGGATGCTTTGGCTGTTACTGTTAGGTCAATGCATAACTGCAGGATTTATGGGTTTTATGGTGGTGTTCAGAAGCTAACTGCTTTAATGAAAGGTACAAGCCTACTTTTCTTTATATGGAACATTTATTAACTGTCTTTATGTCGTAGTAACTTCTATTTTGTCTTTGGTCTTTCAATCTGTTTCTTTTCCTCTGAAGACCTAGTTGTTCTTGTGCTGAAGAATCAGTAGTATTTTTTTCTTTACAGTGTTGTTCTTCATTGTTCATTTATAACAGATGTCTTGGATGGTTTGAGAATTTTGATTGGAACTTGTGAAATTGGAAATCATAGTTCCCATGGATATTTTATGCCTTGTGGTTATCAAAGGAGGAAAAAATTTGTTGGGGAAAAGTTGATGGTGAACATAGAAACTTCTTTCTCTGATGTCTTGTTTTATTCTCTATCCTTAACTTCTGCTTATATTGGGGCAAGACACTGTCTTGGGCTTTGGTAGTCACAAATAGTTTTTCATCAGCAATAACTGGGAGTTTTCTGCGAATAGTGGGGAATATTGCTCCTAGAATTTATGTGGTAAGGAGGCTCCTCCAATGTAATGATATTTGTTGCTTCATACATACATGCAGTGAGCATTGCATCCATTTCTCTCTTTGATGATTTTTGACGTTACTACCAAATATATTGGCGAAGAAAAATGTTTCTTGCATTTTTGTGCCTTGATGAACTGTTCACATTATGTGGAACATTTAGCGCGTCCTTTGTCAGTTTGTGATCGTAGAATTAACATTGCATTGGTTCTTATTGCAGCTGCTGTGGTGCAACTGAAGACCATAAGTAGTTCTCTATCAGCAGATGAAAGTTTGCCCAACTCTCTTGTGGAGAAGTCTGGCATTTTGCAAAAGATACTTGTAAACGTGGTGTTGATATTATGTAGCTATATTGATTTAAAATCTGGTCTATATGAAAAAACTTTGTTTGATAGCTGCAGCTGGGATATGTTTGTGCCAAGGAGAAGTGGATCTTCTAATGAACCTTTGACCAGAGAAGAAGCTTCTTCTTCTGAAAAAATGGTGCTTTGGCTTCAGAAAGCCGTTGTATCTGTGATGGAAGCTGGTGGCCTTAATTGGTTAGTAGGTAAGGTATGCAATTTCAGGTTTTGATAGTATTTTTTTACTTGCTAATACAAATATGCCTCTCCAATGAGAATTTTCATAATGCATTAATGTTTAGCAAACTAATGTATGCATCTCTTATGAAGATGTTGAAATTGCCATTTTCTTATGTTTTTAGCTGCTCATTCTCTTTCAGTTTTGTTAATATGGTACTTGGATAGCTATAATTTTGTAAAAGCATTTTTTGTTTAATCATTGAACATAGTTCCTCTTAGATCAGGAGTAACTTCTATACTCAGGTACTGCCTTTGGTAAATGGACATTGAGCCGCCAAACCCCGCCCCCCACCCCCCCCCCCCCACCAAAAAAAAAAAAGGGGAAAAAAAAACAGATTTTAATTGAATTTCGGAGGGAACAGAGTCATTGGAGTCTCTATGCTTTTGTTTTGCTTGGTCTGGTAACGAACATCTTTCTCTCTCTCTTTCTGCTATTTGGACAAAACATATGTGTGGATATCCATTGTCCTTTTAGCATGGTATTTGGAAAAATTAATTGTCTATACTGAACTTCATATGGAACAAAGGTCATTTGAATCCCTATACTTTTCTTTGTTTACTTGTGAACTTCCTTTATGGAGTAAAATTTATAATGAATGAAAAGTTATATATCAGCTCTTTTCTCCTACTATTGACCTTTAACCGAAGAGTGTTGTACTTGCTCTGCATAGTAATAGCCTTCATATGTTGCAGTTCAAACTGGAGATTGCAAATATTTGCTTGCTAATGTAAGATTATGCATCCATCTGTGGACATTTTAGAAAAGCATAAAAGTGAAATAAAGCCCTTTAATTGGTCAAGAAATATTAAAGCATTATTGGTGGATAAGGTAGGAACAGGAGATGTTCTGTGTTTTTTTTTTTTCATCTATGGATTCCTTGATGTTATGTTATTTATGAATTAGCTTCTCTGAGGTGTAACATAGTGAATAAAATATGCAGGTGATTTTGAAATGTAAATAATATAAGGACTCTTTGGTTGTTGTAACATTAGCCATTTTCTTTATATTGTTTCCTGAAAATTGTGATGCAGAACTGTTGCGTGTTCTAAGGCGGTTGAGCATGAAGGAACAATGGACTGATCTCTCACTACAGTATTTGACTCTTAGAACTCTTCGACTATCATTAGCTGATAATCCTCGTGGTCAAAATCATTTTCGAAGTATTGGAGGACTGGAAGTTTTGTTGGATGGATTGGGAATTGCACCGAGCAATGCTTGGAGGGTAGAGCATCATTCATTTGGTGAAATGGTTAGGTAATAAATATAAAAGTGGTTCACTTATCAAGAAATTATGTTTGTTCTAATTGATCATTTTATGCACATCCTTTGCTTGCCTTATCTCTTCTCACTCTTCAGGTCCCCAGAGATGTTAGAGGGTGCTTTAGTAGAATTAAGTGCATAATTTTGTACTATATTTTTCTTTTAGTGAAGAACTTTTTAATGCTGTCTTTCTATAAAAATCTGTATAGTTGTGCCTCCTAAACTCTTGATTCTTGGTGCGATCTGATGAATATTTTATGTTTATATCTAAAAAGGAAAACAAATCCCTACCTATATCTTCTACTCCCTCCATTTTTTCACTAGTCATAGACATGCTTTCACACCCTTTCAGAAATTGCTGAGTTAGATGTGTCTTTTTCTTTAAAAGACTACAATAGCCTTTGACTTCTCATTCTTCTATAAAGAATAATTAATGAATATTAGTTGCAAAATATTAATTAAAGCGGTATTGAGGAAAAAAAATATCAATAAATGTTACCTTGATTTCCTAATGTGACAAGTTAAAAAAATTAATTTTTCTTCCCAATGTGACATGTAAAATAAAAAACAGAGGGAGTATAACCAATGTTTCCAAATAAAATAAGTACAAGGCATTAATTTAAGGCTGGAAATTTTAAGATTTACTAATATCTGCATAGGTTTTTATATGCTCGGTATATTTTGTAATGTTTTGGTGTCTATGTATTATTTTTATTGCAGAATTAAAAATCCTTTGCTTGCTATTTCAAGGCTCCATGTTCTTTCTTTGGAGGTACTTAAGGAGGCTGTGTATCCTTTTTACTACTCTAAGATAGTGCGAGGTTTATGATAATGGGAGCAGGCTGCTAGGATTCCTCAGCTTGATCAAAGCATAAGGGCTCTGAATATCTACAAGATATGGACATTCAATTAGATCTTTTATTTCAATAATCTGGAGTTATGTCATTATATGGTTAAGTAGTAGTAGTCGCTGCAACTAATACTGTTCTTCTTCAGAGGCTATTCACTAGGTTTTGAAAACTATTGATTCCCTTAACCATTCCATAGTTTTGGAAATCTGATCAATTTGCAGTTTCTTTCTGAGAATGGAAGAGTCCACAAATTTGCAAATAGCTTTTGTTCACTTGCATTCATGCTTCAAGAGTATGTCAGGCAGTTCAATAAATACTACCCAGTGCAGGATGAGTTAGATATACTTGTATCTGACAGGAAAAATATGGATGCTATGGTTGGTGATGAGACACAATCTTCGCCTTCAATTACTGCTTGTGGATTTGATTCACAAACCTGGAATGACTATGTAGTCAATTTGAATAAGGTCTTCTGTTGTCTTCTGCTTCCTTCAGAAGATATGAAATCGCGAAAAGTCCAAACATCGACAAGAAGTAACTCGCTATTGTTGTCTACTTATATGGAACTTTCAGTCAAGTGGTTCCTAAGGGTGCTTCTAACAGTTTTTCCTTGCATTAAGGCATGCTCAAATCAGAATGAGTTGCCTAGTCATTTAAGGTATGTGAACTTGTATCTATATTTTACTTCCCCTCTCACCCCACCTTCTACATAAAAGATACAGAAATGTGGGGGATGAAGGAAAATGGAAGAAATCAATGATTATGCAGTTTAAAGAGCCTTGTTACTTTTTCTGGAAGTAATATTGGTTGTCTGGGCAAACAACCATCTTTTCCCCTTAAAATATTCTATTTATTTATGTTTGATTTTTCTTCTTCAATTCATTGAACATCTCCTCACTTTGTTATGCTATAGGGTGTTTGTCCATATATTGCAGCATTCTGTTCTTTCCACATTCAGGAAGGTCCTTGTTTCATTCCCTGCATTGTTGGATGTGTTCCGTGCTGAGGGAGTTTGGGACTTTGTTTTCTCTGAGAATCTTTTTTATTTTGGCCCAACGCCAGCAGAATTCTTGGGAGCAAATTGTTCAAATTCAGAGATTTTGGTATCCACAAGTGAAGAGTTTTCAAAATTTACATGCATTGAAGGTGGGGATAATATCGAAATTGATGTTCTTCAAGTTGAAGCAATTTCACTTATGGAGTTTGCAGCAACTTTAAGTGGAAGTTCGGATAACTTGGTACTTCTTCTGTATTTTTCTGTCCTACAAACCCAAATCTACCATTGAGCTTTGTATTTTTATGTTTCCCCATGAAAATTTATACTTGATTTTTCCTGCTTCTACATGCTTGTTACATTTCCTTGTGTTTGAGATGGGCAGTGGTGTCTTTGTGTGAATCTAAATCCTAGTTTGAAGCAAATTACTGGATTTAAGGAATTTGTTTATTGATTTTCCTGCTTCTAGTTGCTAGTTGTGTTTCCTTGAGTTTGAGAGACAGTAGTGTCTTAATGCAAAGTTAAAATGCTTCTTTGAAGCCAATTACTCAGTTGCATGTATGCTTCAAACCATCCAATCCCTCTACAGACAACTCTCCAGAGGCATGAAAATGCATCTTCATATAACGCTGCTGTGAGTTTAGCAGAGAATTCAAATTCTCTCCTGAGGATCTGCCATTTGCTGTTGAGTGGGTGGTTCAACCCTGAAGTGCAAGGCGATTTATGCTTATACTTGAGTTATAACTAGTAACCATGAAAAGTGGTGTTGGACCTTCTCTTATTTCTAGCTCTATGGTCACCTCCCCTCTCTCAGCTTTCGGACAATTTCCAATGCTTGAAATGGACACTATATGCTGCTGTGGAATAAGTATATACTATCAAAACCTTTTCCAAACACTCCTGAAGCTCTTTGTAATAATTCCTTTGTAAACTTCATGGGGTTTTTGATCTCTATTTATGTTGGTTCAGGAACTACCTTTGCCATTTTCTTTCATCCTTATTACCAATGCCTTTTTTTACCGTTTTAAAAATGACAGGATGTATTATGTCTTCTGTTGGGGTTCATTTAAGTGTAAGTCTTTTTTAGTATGACCAGTGGTCTTCACATGGATGTCCTTTTATGCATGAGTTTCCTATCTCTAGGTTCTACATGGTAAACTACTGTTAAAGTAAATACCAAGAAATTTAGCAGCATCTATAAGCAAAGTATCTATACTCCATATAACCAGTTTGTTTGATTCATGGTTTTCAGAAAGCTTGTTATACAAATAAACTTTCTGCCATGTCATTCCTGTCGACACCAAAGTATGCCATGATGTTTAAAGCATATCATACAATTAACTAAAGGGGTTTCCTACTGTTTGTATATTTTGAGCATATGTTGGGTTTTGTTCAGTGCTTCTTTGATTTATTTGTGTGGGTCTTCTATGGAACTTATATTCATTTACTTACTTTTGACAGGCTGAATGTTCAGTTTTACTGGATGCTCTTGAACAATCAGTTTTTAATCCCGAAACTGCTTGTGTTCTTGCAAAGAGCCTCCTTCATGTGCTGCAGCTTTCACCTGAGAAATCTATTTCTTCGTTCAAGACACTTGATGCTCTTCCTCGAGTGCTCAAAGTTGCTTCTATTCTGACTCAGGAGGCAAGAAGACCAGAGAGTACAACTCCTTGCTCTGAAACTGTTTCTGGGGAAGTGGCTCCCTATCAAAGCTACGACTCGTCTAGCTCTCTTTTCACTGTTCAAAATTTGCACAAAAGTGTGGAAATGACCTTGGAAATTTTTGCTCAATTCTTCTCTAGCACCGATGATGCAAAGAGTTGTATTTTGTGCAATTCTGCTTGTATTGACTGCTTATTCGATCTGTTCTGGGAGGAAGCTCTCAGAAACCGGATACTTAGTTATATTCTTGAACTTATGAAGGTACGACTATTGCTGCACGTTCCCTATGTTTCATATGGCCATGCTTGCTTGTGTGTTCTCAAGTAGCAAAGGAACTCATACATCTTCTACATAATATTCTCAGATTACTCCTTCTGATGAAGAAGAAGTTAAAGCTAAAGTGTATCTGTGTTCCAAGTACTTGGAGACATTTACTCATGTGAAGGAGCGGGAGAAGAATTTTGCTGAACTTTCAATTGATCTATTGGTTGGAATGAGAAATTTGCTCTCAATGGATCAAATGGTATGCAATTAGGACTAGCAAGTTTGGATTTCATTCATAAATGATGCTTGTAATCATCATATTCTTCCCATATTCCATTGCAAATTAGTGTATTCCTTTGGGGTTTATTCCTAGACCAAAAAATTTTCATCATCTTTTATTGCTTCAATTTGTATGCAAGTCATATAATTATTTCATGAGCCAATGTTTAACTTTGATCTATTACATATTGATGGGTGCTTCCTCACTCACTCCCATTCTGTTTTCATCTACCTGCTTCTAGATCAGACCAGCCACAACTACAACCAGAGAAACCTTGTATGTCCAGACAGCCAGAAACCGCTGCTTAGAAAGCATCTAAAGGAATTGTTAAGGGCCTAAGAGAAGCATCATCTTCAATTATAAAGTTGAATATATGAATTAAACTCCTCTCTTAATAGCGTAAACTTTTGGTTTTAGATGAAATGGTAATTTCTTGTGGCGTGAGAGCTAGGACCTTGGTCTTTATTCCATTCATATGTTGTTAGGTTCTTTGTTGGGCCGTCTTCTTTTCCATTTATAGTAGGATGCTTCTTTTATTTGACATCTTAAGCCTGTTCTTGGAGAAAGTTCCAAATAGGTCTCCCAACATTGCATAAACTAATAAATGAGAATCCTTGGTCCTGACATTTGTATTCAACCTCTAGTTGAATGCTGATCTTATAATAGCTTAAACTTCTGGGTGAAATGTTAGACATGGATGGGAATTTTAAGGAAGATAGGATGGTATTCAATAATATTAGCTGGCGGATATTGTGAAGGTACTAGTTCATGGTGCAATGGAATCTATTGCTGTCAATGTGCATACATTAAACAGATGATGCAGTTGCAAACAAAACGCGTTATGGACTTTACATATTTTTTTATTTTTATTACTTTTTATTTATTTTTTTCTTTTCAAGATCTTCCCTTCTTCTGAAGCATGTGATGTGGGCTGTTCATTTATACACCTTAAACTTGATTTTTGCTTCAATTAATTGACTTATTGATTGTTCTGTATACACAGCAATATCAGACTTTGTTCCGTAATGGTGAATGCTTTTTGCACATTGTTTCATTGTTGAATGGTAACCTTGATGCTCTAAATGGTGAAAAATTGGTTCTGAATGTTCTTCAAACTCTCACTTGCCTACTCTCTGGGAATGATGCTTCAAAGGTACACTCCAATTTTCATCCCTCTACAGTACTTTTGTGTACATAAAGACAGGACTTATAGATTTTCTTTATATATATATATATATTTGCTTTTTGTTATATTGTTACTTCTCTTAATTTTTATCCTTAGAAGTTCAAAACTACGTATAAATATACATAATTTATCCCTTTTCCTGGGGAACTCTTATGGTTTTTGATTTTATTTGCTTTTTATCCTTTCCATATTTTCACCCTGTATCTTGGCTTTGGGAGAAAACTCTTATCTTTTTATTATGGATACAGTGGGGTAAACTTTTTGCATTTTTATAGTCAATATTTGAGATTTGCAGTTACATCAGTCAATGTTAATGCAGCAATGCCAACTGCTTTAGTTGTTAGCTGAAGTTGAAAACTGGATTTTATTCAGAGAATTTTTGTGCCTTTCTTTAGCTTTCTAAAAATGGAGATCAATAAGAATTATGGTTATTTCTGGGTATCTCTATTCTATTCGAAGGCAAAGAGAAATGATTGAAGAAATAAAAGAGAAGGGTGAATGTATAGATTGTAGGCTGTTTGAATTTTGAATTGGAGCAGCATAGTCAAGGAGAGACATGAGGAAAGTTTTAGTTTTTCCTCTCTTTGGCTGTGACTCCTGTTTGTGTGGGGGGGGGGGGGGGGGCAGGGGTAGAGAAATTCATTTAGAGATCTATATAGCTGCAAGTTTCTTTCATACTGTCAATAGTGGAATGTTTATGCAAAGCCTAATCTTGAATATTAGCTTACTTTGTATGAGTCAACATATCAACCATCCAATAGGTGCTTCTGCAGTCTTCGTGTACAGATTCCCCTTTTGGTTGGGCAGTTGGGGAGAAGGTGCTACTCTGGCCTAGCCTTTGGGGATAGCTATGTTGGATCACTCTGTTAATGCTGCTTATCTCTCTAGCTATTGAAATGAAATATTTTTGAGTTTGTTCATAGCTTAATCTATGTCATTCAATTTGGTCAAAGATGAAAATTACCGATCAGGTAATTTGACAAAGGCCTTGATTAAGGCTGAAATTATTCTCTGTATTCATCTCTATCTCTGTCCTTCCCATTGGTTAAACTGACTGTTATCAATGTCAGTATTTGTATTGGGACTTGGTTAGGCCTATGCTTTCTTGCTTTCTTGCACATTGGCTGAGGATTACATGAGCTCCATCAGTTTGTTTTATTGGTGTTGATAATAACTGCTCTTAATGTGTTTCTATTTGATCCAAATACTATTTGCACTCATCAATTTTCTTTCTTTTTGATGATAATATTCGTGAATCAATCTTGTCTCAAATGTATTGCCTAAATTTATCAGTTATGATGGACGGACTGTGTAAGGGCTGATTTATCTATACTGTCTTTTATGGTCTTTTGGTTATTAAACATTCCTTTCTATATTTAAGGTTGCATTTAGAGCTCTTGTGGGCATGGGATATCAGACTCTGCAGAGCTTATTCCTGGATTTTTTTGAATGCTGCCCAAGTGAAGCTATTTTGAATGCCCTGCTTGATATGCTTGTTGACGGGAAGTTTGATCTTAAAGTGAATCCTGTAATAAAGGTGACCTACTGACAGCATTTCAGTAAATGGTTTTGCATCAGTTTCTATGCCTAGCATATGAATCTTCTTGTATTTTCCTTAAAATGATTTCTTCATATGGCAACCAACACAATTGATGTTCCTCCTGTTTCCAGAATGAAGATGTGATCTATCTTTATTTACGTGTTCTTCAAAAGGTTGGTACCCATTTCTTTAGTCATTTCATTTTGTTCTCTATTGTTTAGTTATCTGGTATGTTTTCATATGAGATTGCAAATACTCATTTCTTTTAATATGATGTGTATGATATTTTGATTTGATAACTGGGCAGAGCAGTGAATCCTGGCGGCATAATGGACTGAATATTTTTCTCCAGCTGCTTAAAGATTCCATATCAAATCGAGATTCATGTGTTAGAGCAGGAATGCTTAACTTTCTGTTGGATTGGTTCTCACAAGAAGATGATATTGCTGTCATCCTAAAAATTGCACAACTAATTCAGGTCACTGGTGGACATAGCATTTCTGGAAAGGATATCCGCAAAATATTTGCACTGCTTAGAAGTGAGAAAGTTGGGGCTCGGCAGCAGTACAGTTCATTATTGTTGACCAGCATGTTGTCAATGCTAAACGAGAAAGGACCAGTGGCATTTTTTGATTGCAATGGCATTGATTCAGTAAGAATATTACTGAATTTAAATAGATCATACAAGCTACATAGTGCTGAATGTTTCAACATTTTCTTTATCTGCTTAAACAAGAATTCATATTCTTGTAGGGGATCAAAATATAGCAGCATAAAGAATGTTTTGGACTTTGATGTGTGTCAATATGTATATTATCAATATGTATCTTGTTTAAGTTTTGGCAAGTACTGTTTATATTTTGACATTTACGTGTTTATAGTATGATACTGAAGAAACAATGGTGCTGATCATCTTGAAAATGTGTTTACAATCTTGTTTAAGTCACTGATGTTTTTCTCTAATTTTTAATTGATTATCTCAGTACTAGGTTACAGTTTTATTGTTTTATCATTTGGGAGTTTATTATTTTGGGATCTAAGTTCAACCAAAACTTTTGTGTCAAGTATGATGATTTCTCTGATTATTAATCATGTTCTTCTTCAGTTTTATAGACCTCCATTAATTGTTATTATTATTATGTGCTTCAAACATCTTTTCTTATTGTGTAGGTTTCTCCCAAAACCATTTACCTGACTGATATCTTAGGATCTATTTTAGTTTCGTTCTCTGGACGTAGAATTAAACAAGGAACTAAAGGACCATAATTATGTTTTTGGCTTAAAAATGTCTATGGTCCAATCGAAAGAATATCCCAGAAGAATTCTCCTTGACAGTTTGTAATTTCAATGTGTGACACTGATGTGATAAGGTTAAAATTTGGGGAATAATTTGAATATTGATCTTGTTATCCTTAGTCAATTGTCATAAACTGTATTCTTCAGTTTATTGCTGATAAATATATTTGAATCTGCTACTGGTTAATGTAGTATCTTAAAGAAGATTTGAATCTGAAAAGAGGTTATAATAAAATGGAATTTGATGAGTTAATGCATTAATTTTTATTCCTGTAAATTTTAGGATGAATAAGAGTTGTAAAAAAGTGTTAGTTGTATCCAAGGACTAACATTTGGAGTGCAAATGATAAAACTTGGAGTTGACTGGATAGAAACAAGTGGTGGAAGATTACTTATGTAGACAAAAGTGACTCTACAGTCATAGAAACTAACAGCTAATCTTTAGCACCTAATTCTACCTGCTCTTTCCTGATGAAAGATAACCATTAATATTTTTTCTTCCACTGGTATGCATGAACCTGTAGTACTATGGGTTAATTTTTCATCTGCCATGTATACATATATATCATATGTTAATTATGGAAATAATCTTGTTAAGTGATTAAATCTAACCCCACTCAATCAGCTTAAGCTTTTAGAGCAAGTGACAATTTCACACGATTTAATATGGTATCAAAGTAGGAGCTGGACTAAGTTTGACTCTTGCCAGTGTCTCATTTGATGATTATTGTTCATGTGTTAACCTTGTTTTGAAAATCGTGTTCGGCCCACACGTGAGGGGGGTTATGTTATGTGATTAAATATGAGCTCTCTCTATCACTTTAAGCTTTTAGAGCATGTGGCAATTTGACAATCTTATATATCTTCATGTATTCTTTCTTTCTTATTGCAGGGGGTCCGGATCAAAACTCCAGTTCATTGGCCTTTGAATAAGGGTTTTTCTTTTACTTGTTGGCTGAGGGTAGAAAGATTTCCTAAAAATGGGACAATGGGCCTTTTTAGTTTTCTTACAGAAGCCGGAAGAGGTTGTTTTGCTGTTCTTGCAAAACGCCAATTAATATATCAGGTAGAATTCATCTTCATGATATCATTTGGAGTTCTTGTTTTATAATATCACTTCAATCTCATTATTTATTTATTTATTTGAGGTTTTTACTATTACAGTGTGTTGGGGTTTATGTTATTCTTTTTCCTCATCTTTTGCAGTCAGTTAATCAGAAACAGCAGCGTGTCATAATGAAAGTCAATCTTGAAACGAGGAAATGGCACTTTTTGTGTTTGACTCATGTCATTGGTAGAGCATTTTCAGGTGGAAGCCTATTAAGATGTTATGTTGATGGAGTTCTTGTGGCTTCAGAAAAGTGCAGGTGCTCTGGCACATATATGATACTCCTTTTTCCTCTTTTTCTTTTTTCTTCTCTAGAAATAGGGGTTATGGACTACTATTTTGGTTAAGATAAACATGTTTGATTTTCTTTTTGACATCCCGCATAGGAAAAACTAAATCTAGACTGTTCCTGTAACTCTTTGTTAACAGATATGCAAAAGTGAATGAAGTTCTGAACAATTGCTCTATTGGTGCAAAAATCAATTTCCTGCTCTATGAGGAAGAAAATACAACATTCTGTGTCAAAGATTCATCAGCATATTTTGGTCAGATGGGTCCAGTTTACTTGTTCAATGATGTCATTACTTCTGAACAAGTGCAGGGTGTTTACTCCCTGGGACCTAGTTATATGTTTTCCTTCCTTGGTAATGAAGTTGCAGTTTCCCGGGATGGCCCCTTGCCTGGTGGAGTTCTTGATACAAAAGACGGCCTTGCATCCAAAATAATATTTGGCCTTAATGCCCAGGTTTTCTTCATATGTATATATATTAATGTGTGTGTATATTTCTCTGTGTATGTGTATGTATGTACGCATGTATATTAATATGGATGTATTCTATTATTCTTCTTATGGTCTAATTAAACCCTGAACATCTTATTTTTCTTAGGCAAGTAAGGGCAGGACTTTATTTAATGTATCACCTTTGCTGGAGCATGTGCTAGAGGACAGTTCATTTGAAGCAAATGTGTTAATTGGGACTCAGCTCTGTTCCAGAAGGTTGCTGCAACAGATAATTTACTGTGTGGGGGGTGTGTCTGTGTTTTTTCCTCTTATCACTCAGTGTGATTTTTATGAAACTAAAGAAAGTGAGAGAGTTGAAAAGAGTTTCCTCAGACCATTTACAAAGGAACGTTTTACTGCTGAGGTTATTGAGATTATAGCTTCTGTTCTGGATGAGAATTTGGCCAACCAACAGCAGATGCTTCTACTTTCTGGATTTTCTATTTTGGGGTTTTTGCTGCAATCAGTCCCTCCTGAACAGCTTAATATGGAAACTCTGTCTGCTTTAAAGCATTTATTCAATGTTGTTGCCAATGGTGGTATGTTGTACTGTTTTATTTTTCTGTCTAGTTTTTTGAGAAAATTTGTATGGTCTTCTGGGATTCAATACTCATCTTTTGTTAGTTTCTTGTATGGATTTAAGTGCCTTATGTTAGTCTTTTGCACTTACTTGTGGTGTCTTATAACATTTCATCTAACTTTTGTAACTTTGGATACTTTCAGGTTTGTCTGATGTGCTTGTGGAAGATGCTGTATCACATATATTTCTTAATCCCCATATTTGGGGCTACACAGTCTACAAAGTGCAACGTGAACTGTACATGTTTCTTATACAGAAACTTGACCATGATCCCAGGTTGCTTGAGAATTTCTGTAGGCTTCCTCGTGTTCTTGATATAATACGGCAATTTTACTGGGACAACCGCAAAAGCCGTTACATGATTGGGGGCAAGTCTCCAATGGAAAGCCAAGCAATTGGAGAGAGACCTACCAAGGAAGAAGTTCATAAAATTCGTCTCCTCCTATTGGGTCTTGGAGAGATGAGTCTTAGGTGCGTTGTGCTATATAGGATGTGGTTGAGGTCTTACATCTCTAAATTTTGTCTGTTTTTTTTTTGACTCTTAAATCATTCATCTGTATATCCTGCTGATACAACCAATTACATTTGTGTGTATATATATACACATTTTTTTTTTTTTTTTTTTTTAAATACTTAAATTCATTTTGATATATGCTGCAGGCAGCATATTTCCATGGCAGATGTAAAAGCTCTTGTTGCTTTTTTTGAGACCAGTCAGGACATGGCATGCATCGAAGATGTTCTACATATGGTTATTCGTGCCGTTTCTGAGAAAACATTGCTTGCTTCATTCCTAGAACAAGTCAATTTGATAGGTGGCTGTCACATTTTTATCAATCTTCTTCAAAGGTCTGATTCTATATAATGAGTACAGCTGAACTTGATTTTTTTTGTGAAAAAGTAATGATTTCATTTCAACATTTGAGTTATAGGTCTGATTCTTTTAATTATCGTTCATTAATCTCTTTGGAAGCACATCTTTACCAATGCTTGTAACCAGCCTTGAATAAATTTACTATATACACTGAATTAGATTATCTTTCACTTGATGAAACAAGAACTGTAACGGAAAACACACACATCATCAGAACTTCATTTAATTTGTCAATGTGTGAAGATTGGCTTGGTAGAAAATTTGTGAATACAATATTATGCAAAGAATTTTACTTCTCTTTCTTTTGTACTTTGGTAATTCTGACTGCCTTCATGTGTTTTGTTCCTTGGTGGAAGTAATAGTTCATTTGTTCATGTTATTAAAGTACTGCTGTCTGGTCTAAGGTTCTGTTTTTCAAATTGCTCATCTCAGGGATTTTGAGCCCATTAGATTGCTCGGTTTTTTGTTTCTTGGAAGGCTTTTAGTTGGTCTTCCATCAGAGAAGAAGGGGTTGAAGTTTTTTAATATTTCAGTTGGAAGGTCTAAATCTCTTCAAGAAGGGCCTAAGAAAATCAATTCAAGAATGCAACCGATTTTTTCTCTAATATCAGACAGACTCTTTGGTTTTCCTCAGACAGATAATCTATCTGCAACACTATTTGATGTGCTACTTGGGGGTGCTAGCCCTAAACAGGTATTAGAGTAGTGCTCTCAATGTATCCTTTGTCTTTGTTGTTCCATAGCTACTTTCATTGCATTGATTTCTCACCTGTGGCAATCTAGCAAATCATATGCTGTGGGGAAACTTTTTGAGCCAGTATTTCATTGTTTACAGGTTCTGCAAAAACACAGTCAGCTTGACCGGCAACGAAGTGGCAAAAGTAACTCCCAGTTCTTCCTTCCTCAAATGCTGGCTCTCATTTTCAGATATCTGTCTAGTTGTGAGAATGCAACTGCAAGAATAAAAATAATCAGTGATCTACTCGATCTTCTTGATTCAAATGCTTCTAATGTTGAAGCTCTAATGGTACTGATACAATGGATTACATGAAAACATTTATCATTTCTATATTCTTTTAACGTCAGTTTTCTTACAGGAACATGGGTGGAATGCATGGTTGGTTGCCTCTGTGAGACTTGATGTGTTGAAAAATTACAAAATTGGGTCTCGGACTAGAGTTGATGTTCAACTGAATGAGCAAATGTTTGTCAGGAGCTTATACTGTTCTGTTCTTAGTCATTATGTCCTCTCTGTGAAAGGTGGCTGGCATTATTTGGAGGAAACTGTGAATTTTCTACTTATACAATGTGAGCATGTACGTTTTTTGTTTAATTTGACTGTCAATGGAACTGTATAATTTTATAGTTTGTGCCTGCAGACAAAATGGCTTCTATTCTTTTTTCCATTTTTCAAATGCAGGGTGGCATCTCTTATCAGTTCTTTCTTCGTGATATCTTTGAGGACATAATTCAGAAGCTTATAGATTTATCAGCTGAGGAAAACATTTTTCTCCTACAGCCATGTCGAGACAATGTTTTGTACCTTCTAAAATTAGTTGATGAGATGCTGATCTCTGAAATTGATCACAAGATTCCGGTATGTGTGGATTGAACTTGAATTCTTATATTCATTTTCTCAAGGTTTCCTTTCTTGTCAATCTTTGTTCTGGTTTTATTCTTTAATGTTATTGTGCAAATCCAACTGTCATCATTCATGTTTATTCCAAACTAGTTTTGTGCAACTGTAGATATGGATAAAATTTGGATGAAATTCTGTTGCTTTTTAGTTGTCCTCCTCATCAAATTTTTTTTTTTTTTTTGGCTTCAAATGTTATCCGAAATTTTGCCAATAAACCTTGAATTAGTTGAAGTACAATTGAAAATTGACATCACTTTTTTATCATTCTTACAGTGATCTGTGTGCAAAAAAGATTAATACTTAATCTTGAGGAAATATGTAGTAAGAATTACACCGATTGAATAGTTATTAATCATCTCCACCTCAAATGAAGAGCATTATGAAGAAATGCTAAACATATTCAATTCTGAAGTTAAGTCATTGTTCTGAAATGACCTTTTGTTCATAGATGTCTATTTTGGTAAAAAGCATGATGACTGATTATTGCCAATATGTGAACATTTGAAGCCGAATTTGTGGGAAATAAATAAGGGTGGAAAGGAAGAATGTGGGAAAGCTTTTTGAGTCAACGTTCAACTCAATTCTACTTCAATATAGTAACTAGCTACAGTTAAACTAGTTCTCTTGACATTGAGTGTGTTAATGCTGGGTTTTAATTGTAGCTGAGCCTTGTCAGGGGGAGGGGAATGCCTCTTAGTCCACAAGCAACTATTGATTGGAAGACCTTTTTATGTTTTGCTGTTATGTAGTCTTTCTTTAGGTTAACTTGATCTTGTGTTTATTTATTTATTTTACGACAATAAATCTTCTATTCTGTATTCGCTCTTATTGACATTATGTAATATGCTTTCTAGACAGGATAAAGGAAATTCCCTTAATTTGATTCTTGGGGAATATATGAATGTGATTCTTTTTCATATGGTCAGGTTGTTAGAAACAGTTCTTGACTGTGGAAATATAAGGGAGATTTTACACATCCCCTCATGGCAATGCAAATTTTCAATAATAGGCCCATCACGTGAATAAATCAACAACCTCGAATCCAAGATCAAACATGGGATACCATGTTAAATTTCCAACTCATTTTAAAGTTTAAACTGATAGAGAGACAATAAATATAATCATGTAACAATTACTTTCTCAAGTTTGAAGGATCAAATTGATAGGACATTACTGTTTGACTGGGACTTTTGCAGTCATAAAATGCTTTTTGAAATTATGAAGTCGTAATTCAAACTTGTAAGAAGTTTATCAAGGTTGGTGCATCTATAGAAAAGGAAGAAATTACTGGCTTGCTTTCAGAAGTAAACATGTGCAATATTTCTTCTGGTATAAACAAGTTTGCATTTCCTGGCTATTGCAGTTTCCTACAACTAGCTCTGGGTTTCAGCCTGACTTTCTTGACTCAGAAAATCACAAAGATCTTGTTTCTGCTTTATCTGAAGCCCTCCAAGGGGAAGCAAGTGAAAATGTATCCAGGTATGTTTTGATTCTTCTTGCTGATTGCTCTTTTTGAACCAGCCCCCACAAAAAGAAAAAAGCAAAAGGAAAAAAAAGAATCCTCTCAAAAAGAGACTGAAAAACCCTTTTTTTTTGTCCTTTTCATTTATACACTTTGCTTGAGTAGGATGAATGTGATATCATTTTTCATTTGCCCAAAATATATTTCTGCCTTGTTTACCTTGTGGTTGATTTATATACATATATTCCTTTTGAAGCCCATGGTTGCAGAAGGAGGCTGACACGATGCAGAAGGAAAAAAGTGATGATCGGTGGTGGTGTTTATATGACATGATTTGGATTATAATCAGTGAAATGAATGGTAAGGGCACAAGTAAGGTGTTGCCGGGATCTTCATCAGCACCATCTTTTAGCCAAAGAGCCCGTGTTTTGGTTGAATCTCTAAATATTCCTGCAGCTGAAATGGCTGCAGTTGTAGTGTCTGGGGGAATTAGCAACGCACTAGTTGGAAAACCAAATAAAACTGTTGACAAAGCCATGCTATTGAGAGGTGAGAAGTGCCCAAGGATTGTTTTCAGACTTATGGTCTTCTATCTTTGTGAATGTTCTCTCCAGAGGGCATCTCAGTTTACGCAACAAGTTGTCCCTCTTTTACCTTGTCTTCTGACTGCTGACGATGAGCAAAGCAAGAGCAGATTGCATCTTCTCATATGGTACCTACTACTTTTCTGGATTAAGTTATAGTCAACACAAGAAAAATATGTTAAATTTCTTGCTGAACTATTGAACTTACTGTCTCTTTTGCATAGGTCATTGCTTGCTGTTAGGTCCCAGTATGGGGTATCTGATGGTGCTCGCTTCCATGTCATTTCTCACTTAATTCGCGAAACAGTTAATTGCGGGAAATTTGTATTGGCTACTAGTATCATTGGCAGAGATGATACGTCTGATCTTGGCAGCAATCCAAAAGAACCAAGCACCATTCACAATTTGATTCAAAACGAACAAGTTATTACTGCGGTATAGGCCTTCTTAAGATTATTTTTTATATAACTCATGTCCCTTATCTGCATGGAAAAAGGAAATTCATGCTGGCTCCTAATAAACTTGGTTCTTTCTTTGATCAACCTAGTTCATTTTTCTTTCCTTGATCCTTAGATGATAAAAAGAGGTAAATCTCTACTGTATTGCGATGATGACTTCTATGTTGGTGATGCTTTGATGTGCTTTTGCAGTGTAGTTTTAACATTATTTATCTTGTGCTTGCTTTCTTATCTTGACAACTGGTAATGAGTCTCACCATTTGGAGGTGAACTACTAGTTTTTTTCATCATCAGGCCATGCTCGTCCTTGTAACTTCTGTGATAACTTCTTAGACAGTTCATAGCATGATTATCAAGTTAACATTCTTTTGGTTAACTTCTAGAAATTGTTGGTTCTAATTCATTCGTTCTCTTAGAATCATAATTGCTTTGTTGTTCGCTATGGTTTTTATTCAGTATTTTGTATTCATAGAATTTCCATGTACAAAAAGGACCATTTTGCGTATATGTAATAGTGTGCTAAGGAAGGTAAAATTTGCTTCTATGATGTGACATAATAAAGAACTGATTTGGATCATTGCTGGCAGATTTTGTTATGTCATGTTTCAGCTATTGTATTCTAGTCAATAGATATATTTTTCACTTTGGTAAAGTGATTAAATTTAACCCTTCTCTATCAACTAGCGCTTTTAGAGCATATGGTAATTTAACATGATACCAGAGCATAAGATCCCTAGTTTAGTTCTTGTCTTTGCTCCCATTTGTTGATTATTGTTCATGTGTTTGGTCTTGTTATGAAAATTTGTGTGTCAGCCCACACGTTAGGTAGTGTGTTAAGTGGTTAAATTTAATCCCTTCTATCAAGTTAAGCTTTTAGAATAGGTGTTAATTTAACAACTTTCAGCAACAATAAGGTCATTTTGCTCTAAGAATGCAATTTGTGGATATCACTGTTCAAATGTACCTTGCTCATGTGGTAAAATGCTGTGTAACATGGGCAGACAGTACTAACTCAGAGCAGTACTAATTCAGGTTGTGGAGGAGATAAAGTATTTAAAGAGTGCTATGGCAGATCGAGCAAGGCAAGTGCGTGAACTCCACCTTAGGATGGATGAGAATGCTACCTCTGATGCTAGCCTAAAGAAAGCTTTTGAAGATGAGATACAAAGTAATTTGAATTCCATTCTTGCTTTTGATGATAGCAGAAGAGCTTCCTTCCACCTTGCTTATGATGAGGAGGAACAAATTATTGCTGTAAGTCTTTCAACTGAATCTTCAGTATATTTCCATTATTCTGTTTTTGTTTTGTTCTTTTTTAAACCTATTAAGTACTTTTTGGCACTTACGGGTTGAATGTTTCACTTCAACAGGAAAAGTGGATACATACTATTCGTGCTCTAATTGATGAAAGAGGCCCATGGTCTGCTAATCCATTTCCAAACAGATCAGTAAGCCATTGGAAACTCGATAAAACGGAAGATGCATGGCGTCGTAGGCAGAAATTGAGATGTAATTATCATTTTGATGAAAAGCTTTGTCATCCTCCTTGCAACCTTCCAAACAGTGAAGCACTCTTTTCTGTTGGTGATGGAAAAGCTGTTTCTGGCTCACATATTCCAGAACATATGAAGCGTTTCTTACTGAAAGGCATTCGCAAGATTACAGATGAAGGAACTTCTGAAATGAGTGAACGTGATACTGAATCTAGCAGGCTGAAAACTTCCACATGTGAAGATATAGTGGATAGTCAGTATCCTGAGATGGCAAAAGAAAGTAGTGATCATAAGGATATTGTGCAGGACAGAAAAGATTATTCATATTCATCTACTGAATCTGAAAACAATGAGGTATGCCAATTTAACTTATTTTGAATGTTAAAACATTTAACCACATTTCTCACTCATGGATTGATTTCTAGGTCCTCTTGTCTGTCCCATGTGTTCTTGTAACACCAAAGAGAAAATTAGCTGGACATCTGGCTGTAATGAAAAATATTCTCCACTTCTTTGGAGAGTTTTTATTAGAAGGTACCGGTGGGTCTGCTGTTTTTAAGGTTTTTGACTCTGCAGGCAATGTTGATCAGAACAAGTTTCACAAGTTGGTTGGAGTTGAAAAACAGAAGTTAATTAAATTACCTATTAGTTCAGATCTAGAGTCTGTAAGTGGAAGTATTATGAATTGCATAGAGGCTGTTCAGGGTAATGTTTTTCAAAAGCAATACAAACACATTAAGCGCCACCGGAGATGGAGCATGTATAAGGTACTGCAGCTAGAGAATACATTATTCTATTGTTCAAGTTCTTCTAATCTCAATAATTTAATATATATTTGTACATATGTCACTGGTTGTAGATAAAGGCTGTCCATTGGACTCGTTATTTGCTCAGATACACTGCCATTGAGATTTTCTTCAGTGATTCTGTTGCTCCAGTATTTATTAACTTCCCCTCGCAAAAGATTGCAAAAGATGTTGGAAGCTTAGTAGTGGCTACTAGAAATGAGTTAATGTTTCCAAAGGGGCAGAAGGATAGGAGTGGAGCTATTTCATTTGTGGATAGGCGTGTTGCATTGGAGATGGCGGAAACTGCCAGAGAGAGTTGGAGAAGAAGAGATATTACGAACTTTGAGTATTTGATGATCCTCAACACCCTTGCAGGAAGATCTTACAATGACTTGACTCAGTATCCTATATTTCCTTGGGTCTTGGCTGATTATTCATCTGAAAGTCTTGATTTCAACAAGTCCTCAACCTTTAGGGATCTCTCAAAACCTGTTGGGGCTCTTGATTCTAAACGTTTTGAGGTTAGCAAATTTATCACACTACTTAAGCATAGAATTCTCTTGCATTCATAATGCATTTATGGATTGGGGAATAACTAAAATGTTCAACAACATTGTGTCACATTCAGGATAGAAATTTTAGTTGGTTTTTGTGTAGCATTGATGGATTGAAGATGCATAGCATAAACTTGAATGAGGTTTCTTGCACACTCTGACTTGCATAAAGCACATCCTAATCTTTATCATTATACTATTGACGTACTTCTCTTCACCCACTGTTTCAATTGTTAAAATTTTATCATGTTATGTACACAGGTTTTTGAGGAGAGGTTTCGCAACTTTTGTGATCCTGATATTCCAAGGTATTCTTCAAAACTCCTAATTGGCATCTTATGTGCCTTTGCAATTATGAAACTTGAATTGAAAACTGATAATTCCACTGCTTCCTCAGTTTCTACTATGGATCTCACTACTCAAGTATGGGAATTGTACTCTTTTACCTTCTTAGATTGGAGCCATTTACATCTCTCCATCGTAGTTTGCAGGTACTTTCTTGACCACCTTCATAAGATCCAGTATTAACTTTGTGCACTATTTCTGTTTCTTGAACTTGTCCCTTCCATTGCCAGTTGTGCAGATTTTAATACTTTTTCCATCATGTCTAATCATTTGTTGTACAACTGAACCTTTTTATATGACTTATGTGTTGTAGTTCTTCAAAAGTTATCCTGACTGTATTGTTTGTCAGGGTGGTAAATTTGACCATGCAGACCGACTTTTTCAAAGTATTGAAGGCACATACCGTAACTGCCTTTCAAATACAAGTGATGTGAAGGAGTTGATCCCTGAATTTTATTACATGCCGGAATTTCTTGTTAATTCAAATTCATACCATTTTGGCGTGAGACAAGATGGGGAACCATTAGGTGATGTTTTGCTACCTCCTTGGGCCAAGGTATGTGACAGAACCATGCCTATTACCTTATATTTCACATTTCTATTGAAAAATAAGAGAACCATTTTACCAATTTGTTTCACTTTTTCGAGAGCTAATGAATCAGATCGCTGATATCTATTTTGGAATTAGTCGGGATTGTCTAAGTCCCTTGGATTTGTTAATAGTTTATTCCAAGAGTTTAAGATTCTTTCATTATTTTAAGATTTTTTTCCCCTTAAATTGTTTTAAAGAGTGAATCTGTTTTACTTGAGTGTTATGCGATGTATTCTTCTTTTCAAGCCACTTTTTCTGTGTTCCTTTTATAAGGTATTCTCAATTCACCACATCTGTTACTAACCTGCAAGATTCACTTTCCCTCTTGAATTTCTTCTGTAGGGCTCACCTGAAGGATTCATAAGTAAGAACAGGGAGGCCCTTGAAAGCGAATATGTGAGCTCAAATCTTCATCACTGGATTGACTTGGTGTTTGGTTATAAACAGCGTGGTAAACATGCAGTAGAGGTATGGTAGTCCATCCCAATACAAGTAAAGAAGGACACAAATATATGGTTGTTATTTTTTTTGTCTTCATTATCTTTTTCTAGATGATATACTGAAGCTATAAGTTTCCAGGCGGCAAATGTCTTCTACTATTTGACATATGAAGGTGCTGTTGATTTGGATACAATGGATGATGAATTGCAAAGCTCTGCCATAGAAGATCAGATTGCCAATTTCGGTCAGACACCAATGCAAATTTTCAGGAAGAAACATCCTAGGAGAGGCCCACCAGTTCCCATTGCCCATCCTCTGCAATTTGCCCCTGGTTCTATCAAATTGACATCTATTGTTGCAAATACAAGTAATGTACCATCAACAATTTTATATGTTCACGTGTTCGACTCCAGTATGGTCCTTGTGAGTCAAGGACTGACAATGTCTGTCAAGATATGGCTGACCACCCAACTGCACTCTGGAGGAAACTTCACCTTCTCTGGATCACAGGTTGAAATATGGCTCTCGTCTGAACTCAAGATAATATCATTCTAGAAAGCACCTGTGATGTATATCTACTGCTTATTGTTTTGCAGGATCCTTTTTTTGGAATTGGTTCTGATATTCTTTCTCCTCGTAAAATTGGAAGTCCGGTGGGTGACAATCTTGAACTTAGGGCACAGTGCTTTGCAACATTGCAGACTCCATCTGATAATTTTTTAATATCATGTGGCACCTGGGAAAATAGCTTTCAGGTGATATCCCTCAGTGATGGGCGAATGGTTCAAAGCATTAGGCCGCATAAAGACATCGTCAGCTGTGTTGCTGGTAATTTTATCACCTTATGATCTGGTGGGTCAGTTGAAGTTTATTATTATCAAAATTATCAGGGGCATATCCCAGTTAAAAAACTGAAATGAGCTGGTACAGAATACCCATCCTTAGAGCTTGATGCTGGCAACCCTTACCAGAACCAAAATGTAGGACCAATAAAATTTAAACTGTTCAGTCTAATACTAAATTTAAATTGCTAGTGGGACCGTGGCGCGACTGAATCCTTGTCGTAGTTCATTGCCCAATCTATAAAGGTTCCTATGGGTTCCCTTTCAGTCGTCATCTCTTTGTTTAACTGTGTGCGTCATTGGATTAAAAACAGCTGTCTCATTAGAGTATCTCCTTACTGGTTGACCACATAAAAATGTTCCTACTGATAGGAATTCCAATTTGCGTTTTGGTGAAAGCACACTGGAAAACTTAGTTATCTAAGTGGTAGGAAGTCCCATGTCCATTGGAGTTTTGACATATTTACGTGCTTTGTACAAGTGTCCCTATGTTTGATTCTAATATCTCAAAGTTTCACTTATGAATGTGCATCATCATTATGACTAAGCTGGCTAACATTAGATGGCATCAGAATACGAACTAAACTACGCTTTCTTTTTTCCCTGCTAAAATCCATGATTTGACTAGTAGTTCTCTGATAATATTGCAGTGACATCTGATGGAAGTATCCTTGCTACTGGAAGTTATGACACGACAGTTATGGTGTGGGAAGTTTTTCGTGTTAGAGCCCCTGAGAAGCGAGCCAGAAGTTCACATGTGGAGCTTTCACGGAGAGACTGTGTAGTTGCTGAAACTCCATTTCACATCTTGTGTGGGCATGATGATGTAATTACTTGTTTGCATGCAAGTGTTGAGCTTGATATAGTCATAAGTGGATCCAAAGATGGAACCTGCATTTTTCATACTTTGAGGGAAGGCCGTTACGTGAGATCTCTCCAGCATCCATCTGGCTGTTCTGTGACAAAACTTGTTGTGTCTAGTCATGGACGAATTGTTCTTTATGCTGATGGTGACCTTAGTTTGCACCTTTATTCAATTAATGGGAAGCACATTGCCTCTTCTGATTCCAATGGACGATTGAATTGTCTTGAGTTAAGTAGCTGCGGTGAGTTTTTAGTTTGTGCAGGCGATCAAGGGCAGATTGTCGTACGATCTATGAATTCACTGGAAGTAGTGAGAAGATATGCCGGAATTGGAAAAATAATTAGTTCATTGACTGTGACCCCTGAAGAATGTATTTTAGCTGGGACAAAAGAAGGAAGCCTCCTTCTTTATTCCATTGAAAATCCTCAACTTGGGAAAAGTAGTCTTCCTCGTAACATGAAATCCTAACTCATAGCATGCTTCATTCAGCATCCAGATCCTGGAATTTTGAATTAATACTACTATCCATGTTAATGAACATGGATTTAAGGTATGTGCTGGTAGATATTCACTTATTTTACAGACTACCTATCTTATTGTCTTCCTGGTATTTATTGCTCCAGCTATCTTAAAATGATTTCCCCTTTTGAAATAAAACTACTTATCCAATCAGAGATTCTCCCTCTTGTCTTTATCATGTAAGGGAAAACTTTCTATCTTCTTTCTCGTCTTTCCTGGTATTTATTGCTTCATTTATCTTAAAATGATTTCCACTTTTAAAATAAAAGTACTTATCCAATCAGAATGTCCCTATTGCCTTCACCATGTAAGGAAAAACTTTTGGCACTTTTCATTGGACAAGGCATACATTAAGGTTAAAAGAGATAATGTTCACAATTCGGATGCTTTCCTAAAATGTTGAGCTGGGTCAAACCATGACCTTGTTTTGAGACAGTAGAAATGTTCTCTAAGATTCTTGTCCAGTTTACAAATTGCAATTAGTTGATGTGATAGTAGAGTTAATATAAATACACATGTATTCTTATACTTCTAAAGTCCTTGCACTAAACAAGGATATTTATATGCTAGCCCTCTTCCTCCTGTTTTCATTTATTCCATGGAGTCTCTCTCTTGCCAAGCTCAAATCAATGACTTCATTTGCATTGTCTGTTTTTTCCACTGATCTTTTAGTTCTTCTGGCATGCAGGATACTAAATAAAATATCTTTGGAAATAACTGGCTGGGGAAACATATTTCAGCAATTGTGATGCGTAGAACCCCATGCTCAGCAATTCAATGGCATACAAGCATACATATTGATATCCTCCTCAGGTGCTGTATTCACGCTCTCAGTTCTGTTCAATAGATGTATGTATAGACCCATACAATGTTGCTTATAACTTACACACAATAATGAGAGAATGCTACCCCTGACTGGGATTAAGTGCCATATCTTAAATGGAATAGATGGTCAACCCACAATGTATATTATATAGATTCACACTGGGAACTTTGGTTCACTCACCCTAGGGTCGTTAAGTATAAATCACCTCTTTTTTTGTTATTACATGAAAATTTGCATGCTAACTTTTTTTTTTTTCTTTCTTTTTAATCTTTTTTCTTTGTACGATTGGGTTAACCCATGCTTTTGTATTTGAAGAACTATATTTGAATGAAAAATATGCATATTCGGAAATGCTGTTTTATTTTCTGATTGTTGTGTAAGGATTGACCTGCCTTTGCTATCCCCTGCCTTGAATACTATGCTGTTTTTCTGCATATTAACTTAAATGGTTATTTTATTTGTTATCCTTTTATGTAGAAACATTATTGTTTTGGATGATTTTCTAATTTAATCCCAATATTTATAAATTTTACCTAAAATATTATGGACTTTTTAAATCAATTTTAGTTAAAAAAGACCAAATTAAAAATATTAAGAATTAATATTATCTATAAAACAATTCATTAGTCTGCTACATTGGACAAAATACTTGGGAGTTAAAGGTTGTGCTACAATTGGTAGTAGTCTAATGGTATGACTTTCTTTCCTTTGCTTAGGTGTCTCTACTTGGCTCTTCAAGTAGAAGATTTGAGTTCGATTTTTACTAAGGATGGTATTGTGTTGAATTTAAGCTATGTGCTGGGGGTATATTTTCATAGATCCCTTTCGGATTAATCGATAAGAATATTGTTTAAAAAAAAAAAAAAAAAGTTGTGCTACACTTTTTTTTTTTTTAATTTTTTTAAGAAGTATATGTTTCTAAAATTCAAGAATTTATAAAAAGTAAAGGGGAAAAATGTTACTATTAGTGCCCATGAATGCAATTTTAAATAGCAATACTCATATTACTTCCAAAACAATTTTAAGGCGGAAAAGGAATGAATAAGACAGGGAGGCTACGGATACTTAGTAGAGCGTGGAATGGGATGTATTTTTCTCAGCTAAGTAACGGACAAAACTATCAATATAATTCTGGTTTCTATTTGTATTGCCAAATAAATTTCTCATAGCTTTTGCATTAGTCCTCAACGCCTCCCCATCGGCACTCGCAACCACAAACCTGAGAGTTTCCGCCACAGCTTCGGTGGTGAATGATCCGTCTTTAACATTTCTGGGTATCTCCAAGCCAACTTTCTTTTCTTGCAATAGCCTAGAATTTAGCCCCTGATCGTTCATAATTGGGAACAGTATCAGTACTTTGCCAAAGCTAAGTGCCTCTACCACTGAATTCCAACCACAGTGAGTGAAGAATCCTCCAATAGCCGGATGCCTCAGTATGTTCACCTGCGGAACCCATTCCGTGAAAATGATGCCACGGCCCTCGAATTCGAAACTATCGGGAAGCATTTCTGTTGCATCTGTTATCGTTGATCCTGGTGGCTTCCTTAGTACCCAGAGGAATGGCAAACCGGATTGTTTTAAACCAAGGGCTAATTTATGGACTTGTTCTCTGCTCAGTGATGCTTCGGTTCCAAAAGCTACGTATACTACAGATTCAAAACACTGTTTATTCAGCCAATTTTTTAATTTGAGCCAATTTTCATCCGTAACCATTTCCTCGTCTTCCTCCTCCTGCAGCAGTGGAGGAGGTAATACACCTACAGGAATCACTGGTTTCTTGTACAGTTCAGAAACGAGATCAAGCCACTCTGGTTCGAATTCCTTACAAGTTCTGAAAAGTATAACGTCACTTCCTTGCAGGGAGATCGAAAACCTCAGGATATCAGAAGTACCAGATTCAACAGCTGCTGAGCTCTCCGCGTGACGGGATACCTCGTGGGGATGAAACCGAATGGTGGTTTCAAATGGTATCCGAGCGGGAACAACTGTTAAGTCTTCAGCTGTAGAGCTATATTCTTCTTTGCTCAATAACAGGGCTGAGGTTGAGGAGGGAGGTATGGTAAAAGCAATTGTTGCAGCTGTGAATAGACTAAAATAGGCCTTGGAGACACCAGCCATGGATGCAAGCTCGGGTAGCCAGTGAGAAGCATAGTCATATATTATCCAGTCTGGTCTGGGCCTCGTACTTTCAAGGAAAGTGGCTAGTGGAGATTGAAGCAAGTCAAAGGCTATCTTTAAGAACTGTGATTTCATGTGGGATATGTCCATGGATGATTCTGCTTGATCTGGCAAATTATCAACTTTTGGGAAAGGAATACTGACTAATCTAATCCGAGGGGCTAAATCTTGGGGTATCTTGGGGAGTCTTTGAAGATTTCTTGGAGTGGAGATGTAAGATACAAGGTGACCTCTTCTTGCTAAGCATTTGGAGATCTTCAAAAATGGAATCAGATGCCCCATGGCTAGCCATGGGAACACTACCACATGAAGCTTATTGCTATTTTCCATGGAGAGAGAGATAGAGATAGAGAGAGGGGCTATGATGAAGCTAAGGGAAAGGAATCCTGAAGTCACAAATACAAGAACAAAACGAAGCAGCAGCTGATTTAAAATGCAATTCTATACAAATATCAATCTTTCTCCAGTCTAATATTATAATTCATCAGGTCAGACAAGAAGTAGGACACAGGGTGCTATCACTTTCATAAATATATATATATATATATATATTTCAACAAAAGAAAAAAAATTCAAATGAAATCTCTTACTTGCAAGTTGATATTGTATAATATGGGATTCTTGGAACCTTATATTATTAGTCAAAGAATTCAGGCTCCCACTATGTATTTCTCCCACCTACATGATAATTTACTTTTTTTTTTTTTTTTTTTTTTTGGGTGGTAATTACATGATAATTTACTTAATGATGCTTCTACATATGCGTTGAATTTCTTCGTAAATATATATATATATAAATAGAAGAGAGTTGAATGTTTTATTGTTCTTCAATAATTAATTGAGTAAATATGTAATAATACAATGTTAGAGTCTCTCACATATGAACGTAAATATTATTAATTTAAGTTGTGATGTAGTCAAATAGTAAGCACTAAACATGTAGGTTAAGATAAAAGGGAAATTCTTGTGAGTGTCTCTAAATAATATTCTTTTGATTAAATGAAATACGTTAGAACATATAAGTGAAATTTTAGACAAAGTTTTGTCTTTGTCAAAACCCTGAGATGGTAAAGTCTGTGGAGGATTTAAAAGGAGAAATAGAGCGACCAGGTAATGGCCTAATTGAGGAACATATGATGAACCAATGAGATTAGTGTTGTGTGTTGTAGTTCTTAATTATAATAACTTTCACCTTCTTGTTTGGGAACTGATTTGTCCAACCTCATTTATATGGAATAAGAATGTGTATTGGAATGTACTATTCATATGGTAAAGGTATTTACTATCGATAGTAGTGATTAATTCTTTTGCGGCGGTTGCTCTTCCATTGTAGATAAACAGCAGACCATGAGAGATGTGTTCCATAATTATGGGCGGGATTCGAACTCCTAACTTCATGGTTAAGGGACAAAGTGAGTAAGTACCATGCCACACCTCATGGTTACATTGAATTGCATTTACTTATCACTTGTTAAATTATTTCTTTACGTTAGGTATAACATTTTGTATCCATAGTTCTTATTTATATTTAAAAAATCCCTTTTAATTAGGTTAATCACCCTATTATTCCCAAGTTTAAGTCAATAAATAAAATTCTCAAATCATATACCTTTTATTTTTTATTTTTTATTTGTCACAAAAAAAAAATTATATCTTTTAAAAAAATATAAAAATTATTGTGTCTTTTGATTAATATATATATATATATATTAACTTTAGTTTCTTTAATAAAAATAATTAATAAATATAAATCGTTAAATATTAATTATAAAAATATTAAAAGAAAAATATCAATAATATATTTTATTTATTTTTAATATGACACGTTAAAAAAAAATAATAATAAATAATGAAAGGAGTAGCTTCAAAAATAAAAGAATATCAAGGTTGTTAAATGTTTGCCTAATACAAAAGACACACATTAATCATGGACACAAAAGGAATTTGACACCACACCAATATTCACTGAATCAGCACGGGAAATATGATATGGGGATGCATCCACAACAAATTAAAAGTAAATAATAATAATAATAATAATGGTTTCTTCCCATATCAGTTCTTTCTTTACTCCTGATTGGTCAAATGTCCTATAAAAAATTTCAATAAATTCTAAAATGCTTTCAATAATTTTAATTTTAAATATTTTTAGTTTCAAACCTTTCGAAAATTAATTGGGACTCAATGTGTATTTATTTATTTTTTTTTTTTTTAATTTTGGTAATCTTAATCCTTTTTTTTTTTTTCAGACTACTTAAAGCAAAAATTTTAAATTTATCTATTTAATGACATAACATTAATTAGTAATTATTTTTACGAGAATATTAAAGAAAAATAATTATTTTAAATTAAAATATTATATAAAGTATTATTACTAACTTCCCCCCCCCCCCCCCCCCAAAGAAAAAGATTGTGTATTAATTCTAAAATATCTTAGAAAACAATATTTATTTTTTGTAAAATTGATAAGTTTATTTCAACAGCATTTATTGAATTATGATTTTTTTTTTTTTTAAATTCAAATGTTTAATATGTATAATATCACATCTTTTTTTTTTTTAATGAAGATTATTGAAATTTATAATTTTTTAAATATTTTTTGTAGAGAAAAATATTATATTATTAATTTGTAAATTTGTATATGTTATGGAATATAAGCATGAGCCAGGTAGTCATTGTCAACTCGGGATATTCCTTTTGGTACAGCAAGGACGGTGCCAAGTAGTTGACCGTGGGTACCGCCAGACCCATAGTCGCGGCATGGGCTTGCGGGCTCGGGTCGTGACAGTTGGTATCAGAGCGGGTAGCTAGCCCGGACTATGAGAATTAAGTGCTACACCATATGTGCAGTGGAAGCCACCTTTAGAATCCCGGACGTCCACCGGTTGATCTTGGGCTTAGGCCAATTATGTTCCCGTCCCACATGAGAAATATATGTGAATATGTTATGGAATATAAGCATGAGCCTAGGTAGTCATTGTTAACTCGGGATATTCCTTTTAGTATAGCGAAGACGGTGCCAAGTAGCTGATCGTGGGTACCGCCATACCCATAGTCGCGACACGGGCTCACGGGCCCGGGCCCGGGTCGTGTAGTTTAAAACATTTTTTTTTAAAAAAAATTGAAACTTATCTCACCTATATAAAATTAATTTAAAATTTAAAAAATTAAACAGAATAATTTAAAATTTACTTTACTAAAGTAAAAATTTATTTAAGATTAAATTTGCCCATTTTCCTTCATCTTTTTTATTTTTATTTTTTCTCTAATTAGAAAAAATGATTTTTGAGAAAAGAAAAAATGATTTAAAGATATAAAAAAAATAAATAAAGCATAAAAAAAGAACCAAAGATTTAAGCCAATCAATTTCTTAATAAGAAAATAATATATATATATATATTTTATTATTATTATTTTTTTCTTTTTTTGGCCAAGTATCTTTGCAGCACTACACAGTACTTACTGAAAAAAAAAAAAAAAAAAAAATCGAATCACAAAGCAGTTACCTTTCTATTTTTTTTCCTACCCAATTTACCCCCAAAATTTTCTTTTATTACCATTCTTTTTCTGCCCCATAATTTTTTTATTATTCCTTTACTCCCCCATTTCACACCATCTTCTTTACTGTCGCCATTCCCGCACCCCTCAGGCCCTTTCTCCACCATCTCCTCCTTCCTCTTTCTCTCTCTCTCTCTCACACACATAAACAGACTCTCTATCTCTGTGTGTACTTACGCAATCCTTTTTTTTTTTTTTTTTTTAATACATATGGTTTCAGAATCTCATGTGTTATAGAACAAAGAAATCGAATATATATTAGTAGCATAAGTTTGTGGAGTTAGGGTTTTTTTTATTTTTTTATTTTTTATTATTTTTTATTCAGAGGCTGAATTTTGCACATTGATGCTTCAAACCCAATATTGTACTGCTGATCAATTGGGAACCAACAATGTATGCTCAAGCGCAGCCGTCTGTGACTGCCCCAATACAAGGCCAGGCGCATGTTAAATACTCTCCTGTTGGTGATGGAGAGGATGCTAATGCCTCTTTGCGCGGTGGCGGAGGAGGAGGCGAGTCGAATGAAAATGCGCAGATTGTTGACTATGATGAAGGCAGTACCATTGGCGATATAGATGGAGTTGAAGTTGTTCCTCATGATTCCATGTATAGCGGTGGGGCTGGTCCCGTCTGCTCTGAGGGGATGGGATTGACTCAGAGCGGTGATGTTTCAAATCAGCTTACCCTCTCGTTTCGGGGTCAAGTCTATGTCTTCGACTCTGTTACCACAGACAAGGTACTGTACTCTTGAATTATTTATTTATTTATTTATTTTTAATATGAAAGATCATTGTTTTTCTTTTCAGTTTTTTCCTTTCTTTATATTCCCCTTGCCAGAAATTGTTTGATTAGAAATTCTAATGAGTTATCATGATTTGCATGGTATATTTTGGAACTTTAGGGGGGTCTTTCTGTTTAAATGATCATCAACTGATGTTATGAATTTCTTTGAAGATGTGTTATCGTGTTTCCCGGGTGAACCATATCTGTAGAAGTTCAGTTTGTTTGATCAATTATGGAAGGGGAAAAAAAATGGAAAAAGAAAAAAGAAGGAAGTTCTTGGCATTTCATCGAGTATGGGAAAAGAAAAGGGAAAAAAAAAAAAAAAAAAAAAAGGGTTTGGTTGATTATTTATCACTTACAGAATCTTAATTGATCATTCTGTATAAATAATTTGCGCATGAAGTAAGTATTTTTTTTCCCCTCCACTTTCAACCTGCCCCCTCTTTGTTCAGATGAAGTTTGTTGACTAGCCAAGAGGTATTGTTCAGAAGTGCCAGACTATTTATGAAGCTCTGTTGTAATTCAAGTTTACTAAGCCAGAAGTTCAAGCATTTGGGTTTTTCTCTTTTTGCTTTGTCGGTCCAATTACTTTTGTTGTCTTGTTACGCAGGTACAAGCAGTTCTCTTACTTTTGGGGGGATGTGAGTTTACTCCAGGCACACAAGGTGTTGAAGGAGCCTATCAGAACTCAAGGGTATGCATAATTATGCAACAGTCATGTTTCATCGGTTTTATCTGAGTTCTTGTCCTATGATTATACCTAAAACATCTTACTGAATTTTGATTAGGGTCTGATGGAATATACTGGGCGCTGTAATGATCCAAGGAGAGTTGAATCCCTAAACAGGTTCCGTCAGAAGAGGAAAGAGCGGTGCTTTGAGAAGAAAATCAGATACAATGTCCGCCAAGAAGTTGCATTGAGGTAATCCTCCTGGTTAGTGCATTCATTTTTAGTTTGATCTAAAAGGAAATGTTTCTTATGGGAGTCTTCTTAGAGCATAACAGAATGTGGACCTGTTTTGTAACTTAAAAGAAACTGGAATATGTTTAAGCAACTCCCTAGAAAGTATAGGTTCTGTGTTTGGTTTTTTGAATGTCAGAGAAGCCTTGTGTCTCTAGGGCAAATTGGTATGTGAAATGAAGCCTTTTCACGTGCATTTGGATTTCCATACAACAATGTGTTGAGGAACCTTTAACATTCCATGGAAGATGGAAGATGGAAGATTAGATTTTCAGTTGGATGAAGGGGTTAAGTGGTTAATAATTCATGAGTGGATTTTCTTGCCATTTTCACCTCCATATCTCCTTTCTCTACTTCCTGTTTGCTTACTTTATCTCACTGCTTTGTTTTCCTTTAGATTTACTCTTAATATTTGTCCCCTTGCTCCTTTCTTGCTTGTGAATGAGGTTGAAGATAATCTGAATAAATCATATCAAGTACAAACAGGAATGAACTCAAGCATGTTTTGGTCTTAAATCCAGGAAGGTTGAATAATTGTGAAGCTGAATTTTTCTCCCCTTTCTATGCAATAATTTTTATATTAATGTCTTATAATCTATTAATTTCCATTAGTCAACCATTTACAGGGTCTTCATTTGCATCTGTATTGGTCACTGTGATCTACCCAATGGATGATCATAACACAATCAAGTAGTTTTGGTCTATATTAGCACTTTATTTACATATCAATATTAAGTTTGTTAAGGAGAATGGCCATAGCCTTTTACCTTTTGCTTTTCTTGTCAACTTTAAATTGTTTGTTTCTTTTATTAAGAATTCACAATAAATTTGTATAGATAATCTCTTATATGTCAATAGTTATGACTAGAAGCATGGATGTATTAAATATAACTCTCTGTTAATCTTTTATTTTATTTTATTTTTTGTTCTTTTGCTTCACTCAACGTTTCTGTGCAATATCTTTCTATACTTCATATCGTTTTATGTATCAGGATGCAGCGTAAAAAGGGTCAATTTGCGGCTCGAAATTCTGAGGAAGCCACTGGGTCTGATGTTGCTGAGGATTCTGGACATAATGATAATCAATTGGAAACTTCGTAAGTTCTATATTGCACTAAAGCATGTTTTTGATGTTTATTTTTTGAACATTTGTATACTAGTACCTTGCTCGTTTCTGCATATTGGAAGTAGAAACCATTTTACATGGACATGATATACTAATTTCCTAACATATATCGACCTTTCGTGGTTTGATTTTGCTATGCTTCTCTTTCATTGTTTACACTTGTTTAGCTTCAACTTCTGCATCTGTGTATTGTGTCTTCTTTAGATGCATGCATTGTGGGACAAGTTCCAAGAGTACTCCGATGATGCGGCGTGGCCCAGCTGGTCCAAGGACACTTTGCAATGCATGTGGACTTTTCTGGGCAAATAAGGTTGGTGGTTTCCCCAATTGTAGGGCTTTCAACGGATAAGATACTAACTTTTGCTATTTCTCTCTATCTCAAAACTCTTATCTTCCTTTTCTTGCATTATCTCCCTTGATGACCATGTCTGTACAGTCATGCAATGAACTTTTTTTAACTGATGAAGTTTCACTTTCCTTGTTCTGTTGAGCAATGCTTCTGTGACCATCTGACTTGCCGAAGTTTTGGTATCTTACCTCTGAAGTCATGTAAATCTGTAGGGAACATTGAGAGATCTTTCTAAGAAATTGCAACCTACTGCAGGAGAGGTATGCATCTTAAGGAATTTGTACAAGAGAAGCCTGCACTTTGATGTTGTCCATTTGTATAAGATTTTGATTATCCTATCTGGAACTTCTTTCCATTGTAGGACGAAGGTGATAGTGACTCTGATTATGGAGCTCCAATTGGCACATCAGCTAATATGGTGCATCCTAATATGGTTTCTTTTTCTGCCAGTAATCCCTCAGCTTTGGCAGCTGAGCAGTGACTTGAGATTGTCTCAACCTTGGCCCAGCCTCATTGACAGGTTTATGTTGCTTAGAACTTATGGGAGATGGGCTTCGACTAATGATGGCATGTTTTGTCAATTGTACAGATGACTTAGCTAAGATATGGGCAATATTATTGATTTAGGATCTGGAGTGATTGATAATTTGAAATACCTGCTCTCTGGCAAAACTTTAATGACATTTTAGGAAATTCGACAATACCTTACCTTTTTTTTTTCCTTGTAAAGTAGATTGCAACCCTGCAGCTGACTTAGAAATTGTTGGTAATAGAGAGATTATTATACTCTTATTCTGACTATTTTGCGTCTGCTGCTTAATTCTCCAAGAGTAAGCTGGATTGGCACTTTGAACTCTCTGGTATCTCTCTTTTCTTTTTTTCGGCTTTTGAATATGAAAAGTAGAATTTTGAACCTCTGAGTTCTCGCGTGATCCGCTCCCAAGAGTTGTAGTTTGGGAAGAGGCCTTAATTGGTTGAATCCGTATATCATTTATTATGAGCTTTTTAACACTATTTATACTTTGAGAGTGAGCTTTTTAACACTATTTATACTTTGAGAGTAGGTTATTATTAATTTGAGATTAGGGGAATTTCATGACTTTTTGTGGGGGGAAATTGTAGCCTCTCGTGTAATAATCTTGATGAAGAAAGAAATATGAGGTGATTTTTTTGGTAATTTGGTATTTTTATGGGGTATACTTCTAATATTACAGTACATGGTTAAAATTCGGTACACGGTTGTCTTCGGTGAGAATCGAATCGAGGTTCTCCACTTGACAAGTTAGGTAAAAATACCTAAGTGAGAGGTGTAATACTACCACCTTGTGTTTTCATAGAAGGTGATTTTGGATGATAATTTTTTGCAAAAAAAAAAAAAAAGTATGTGTATATATATCTATATATTATATTTTAAAAAATTGATTAATTTTTTTCCCCTTTTGCTTATTTAAGATATAAATTTTTTACAAGTCAGAGCATCGAAGAAATAATTATTTTTAGAAAAAGTTTTTTGGACTTTAAGGCTGTTTTTAGATTAGATTTTTTTTAAAAAAGATTTTACTTAAACTAGAAAAAAAATGTTATATTTGTTTGGACATCACATGATATATTACTGTTTATGTTTGTGACAAAAATGAATAAAATATTCAATATATATATATAAATATATATAACTCAAATAATATTATCATTATTATACTAATAAAATATATTATTTTTGTTTCCTATTTACGAGATAATTTTTTAATTTTTTTTTTTTTTACAATTCATTTATTGAAAAAAATGAAACTAAAAATACCCTAAAAATTTGAAAATATTTTGACATAAATTTCATTTTATATTTCCCTAAAACTTCATGTTATAAAAATAACAAATTGTCAGAGCAAACCAACCATCCTCTCCACCAGCCCCAAAACGGGACTTTGCCTTTCCTAAATTCCATTAAAAGAAAATTCTCAATCATTCAATACACAAAAAATAGACACAAAAATCCAATCCTATTCCATTATCTTCTTGCATTATCCATTCTCTCTTTGATTCCCTGGTATTCAACTCACGTATCATCAAATTCCAATTCCCATATCCAACGGCTGACATTCATCCACGTAAGAAAGCACTTCTCGACCGATGACGCTCCAAAAACAAACACACTTTGATCGGATAAAAATGATAGACCATTGGGGCGTACCTCCCAATTTTCCTCCCTCTAGGGCCCTTCTAAATGAATTATTTAATTAATCAAATCCAACTCTGTACTGTATCTATACTTACGTGTGAGAGAGAGAGAGAGAGAGAGAGAGAGAAGTGAATTGGCGTAATGGAATGGAACAGTAATGATTGATGGTGATATTTCAATGGAAGAAGTAGAGATTTATTATTTATTTATTTATTTATTTTTATTCTAGTGGTGTATTTATGAGTATAATACAGTAAGTTTGTGATGAATTTTGTTTGGTAATTGATTGATAAATATCGAGGTGGAGGAGGAGATGGAGATGGCGTCGAATCCAAAGGCGCGACCTTACGACGGCGATGATGACCATGTAGCTACGAGAATTCAGTTGGAAGAGGACGATGATGATGATGACGATGACGACGACGGAGTTGAGTATGATGACACCGGTGATGACGTCATGGATGATGCGGAAGAGGTTGCTCATTTGAACGCTTCTCATAAATATCATCACTACGGTCACCGCGGTGGCGCTGGTGGTGTTCCGGTGGTGGCACAGAGAACCAGTGAGCTTACTCTCTCTTTCGAAGGCGAAGTGTATGTGTTCCCGGCTGTCACTCCTGAGAAGGTGCAAAGAGTAATTGTTTTCCTCTTCAGGTCGCCTGTTTTACATGTTAATGAATCTTCTCTTCAGCGTGTATATACCCCCATATGTTTTGTATGTACAATTATGCATGATTGTCCTTGTTCTAGATGCAGCTATAAGTGTTTGAGTTTTAGATATGTATATATCTAGGCAGGAAAAAAATTTAACCGAGTTGTGAGTATGACTCTTCAATTTATTTTTATTTTTATTGTTGGTTGTGAATGAATGGGTATGGAATCCACCACTAGGAAAAAAACTATATTGGAGAAAGTTATGATTTATATGTGTTTCTATTCTTTTTTCCCCCTTTATCCCTGTCCTTGTAGAATTGTGTAGAGCTGTAATAGGAACAGGCTCATGTTTTTGTATTGCTGAAAATATTTTTACCGTCTGTAAGAGAAAATTGCATGTGAAGATCCTCTCAGCAAAATGCCCAATCTATTGTGGCCAATGCATTAAAATTAAGTGGAAGAGTTTTCATTATTTTGAAATCTGGTAGTAAGTAGTCTAGGTGTACTACAGAGGTGATCTATTTTCGGAATTTCCTGTGTGTTACAAATTTAAGTGTCTTAGGAAAGGTAGAAAGTTTTGGGATATCTGTTTTTCTCATTTCCTTTTCTAATATGTTTCGTGTATGTAAAACATCTGTTTCCATAAATTATTGCATCATATTTTGTGGAACAAAAACTCCAATAGAACATGTTGTCGAAATTTGAGTTTCCATAACACCTTTCCTATATTCTCAAATTGTCATGCCTATTTTTCTCTGATTCTTTGTTTCTAAGAACTTCCCTGTGCTACTATGTCATTATTTGATTTCCGCCCCTTGGCATCTTGACCTCCATACTGTAATTTATCCTTGCAACTGTTGTTTTTGTTAAACAACTTTTTTTTTGTTGTGTGTTTATTTCTGCTTGAGTCTCTTTTTGGTATGTTGTGATTCTACATTCAGCATTCTGGGTTACCAACAATTTGCATGCGATTACGTTTGTTTCTTTTGTCAATATGCATGAGGTGATGTTGATGATAAACTACTATCCTCAACAGGTGCAAGCAGTGCTATTACTTTTGGGTGGCCGTGATGTACCTACAGCTGTGCCCACTATGGATGTTTCATTTAATCAACATAATAAGGTAGTTCTGATCATTACCCTTACATCAAGTCGTTTATGTGCTCTATACTCTTTTCATGTAAACAAGGGCCCAATGTCAATTCATTTATTTTATCTCGATAAACTTCTTTAGGGTACAGATGAGACGCCAAAAAGGTCCAATCTTTCACGAAGAATTGCCTCGTTGGTAAGGTTCCGTGAAAAACGGAAGGAGAGATGTTTTGACAAGAAAATTAGGTATACCGTCCGGAAAGAAGTTGCTCAAAGGTTAGAAATTGTTATCTCATGTTGCTTTTCTGATTATTTATTTTGGTGGGATCAAAATATAGCAGTGGAGTAATACAACATGTTTTTCTTGAGGATGCAGTAACTGTGTAATAAAAACATTTTCTGTATACAACTGCAAGATGTGAAAACATTTCTAATTTCCATTATTTTTCCTATGAATATTTCAGCTGTATGAAATGAATTTGAAACCATACAGAAGTGGTAATTTATTTTAGACTCACTTGCAAAAGAAAAGAATTGCTATCTTACGGGAGAAAAAAAATTTTCAAAATCAAACTTCAAACTTCAAACATCTCTACCAGATGTTCAATTGAAGAAATGTTGTCGATTATCCATTGTACCATACAAACATACATACTCATTTACTCAGAAAAGAAATAATATTCCAGAACTTAAATTATGGAATAATGTAAGGACTACATAATGAACTCCTAAGTTAGCCAAGATGAATCACAGTTGTAGCTTCATCAACTGCTTTGCTTTTTATGGATTTCCTTTATAAGTTGATCTAGTAAAGATGCTTTATGCTTTCTTTCTCCAAACTGAGAGTGATTGCATTCCTCCATTAGAATGCACCGGAAGAATGGTCAGTTTGCATCACCTAAAGAAGGTTCTGGATCTTCTAGTTGGGATTCAGCAAAGAGTAGCCTTCAAGTGGACGATACTTGTCATCAAGAAACTGTGTTAGTTGGAAAATCCATCCGATTTTACTGCTTCTGAAAATATTAAACTGTTTATGTTGTTATAATATCTCATAAGCAATTGATACTGCTTCTGGTTCCTATAGTCTGCGCAGATGTAACCACTGCAGTGTTAGTGAAAATTGTACTCCTGCTATGCGCCGTGGTCCTAATGGACCAAGAACTCTTTGCAATGCATGTGGGCTTATGTGGGCAAACAAGGTGATTAAAAGTCTTGTTTCTTTCATTTCGTGTTCTTTGAAACTTTTAAGAACATGGAACTAGACAACTTATAAGTTTCTTGGTGCCTGTTTTTGTTGGAGTTTTTCATTTTGCCTTTTCTTTACCTGCCTCACATTTCTTTTCATGTAACACCTTTGAACCTATTGATAGTTTTTCTTAATTTTTTCTTCCCTGGAATTGACATTCTTTTTGGGTTTGATTGTACTGGATCTAATATGTGGTTAACAGGCTTACTTAGTACACTCTATTTCTCCCTTTCATTTGGTGAGTGTAGAAGAAAATCTGGAATTCCTTAGGACGAGACTGTTCATTATTTATATGTGTTGGAAAAGATGAAATGAGAAGGGATACAGAGGTAATAATCTTGTCTTCAATAATGACTTGACTAGAGGTAGTAGGATTATGAACAAAATGGATATAAAAGCAGTATATTGTGGATGGATACAGAACTTCTCTTCATTGCACTTCCAGTATTGAGCTATTCATTACAATGGAAAGTTTTTCTTTTTATAGTTATAGAGAAGATGCTTGGGAATCATCCTTAACTCCATGCATTATGAGGGAATAATTTACTGTTATTAAGTTTCCACATAACCTTACTAATTGAAAAGTTTTGGGTGGCCCTATTTGTAACTGAAACTTATATCCCTTAAATTAAAGTGGTTATTAATGATAATTTGGATGAAATATATTTTTTTTTGAGTGAAGTGTATATTCATTTTGAGATAATATAGAATTGGACTATGACCCTTCAAATTGGAGGGAGTATTAGAGTAAAGAATTTTTTAGATGCTTATGTCATCAAAAAGCTTGTGTTGCAATCTTTTCTGGAAATTTTCCCAGTAATTTTTTCCCACGCATGCATGCAGGGAACAGATGAGAAAGTTAGATGAAAAGTAAATGCCTGCCATCTTATATGTGTGAATTTTCATTCCCTTATTATTTATGTTACTCCGTAGCTTTATTCCTCTTAGCCATATACTTGGGTTGGACATTAAATTTGTTTGTGGCAAGTGCATGTCTTTCATCTTTGTCTTTTGGTTGCCAGGGAACTCTGAGAGACCTGAGCAAGGGAGCAAAGAACGTGTCCTTACACTCAATAGAACCAGTATGTGTCTTCTCTGAAAACAAGAACATATGTTTCTCAGTAAATCTCGAGTTAGTGGCCACTTAGTATCCGCAAACCTTTCTCTTCATGATGAACAGAAGCTTCAAAGATGTCTTACTCTTAGCATTTGCCTTATTGTAAATGTTAGTGGTACCAATGATTTAGCTAACAGTGAGCACAGGATGTTCAGGGCACTCCAGCTAACATCAAGCCTTCGCTCCTTGAGGGGACAAATTCCTCTGGCAACCAGAAGGAACTTGTATGTCTTCTTTTACAGAATTAAAAGACTTGAAAACTATGAAATGTATTATTTCTGATGGAGTTTCTTTCATAGGGAACTCCTTCCAAGGCTTTAATGGAGGGAACATATAATCATTCTCCAAACCCAGATGGCAGAGTATGTTGTTTATTTTCATGAGATCTGAACATAAAAGGTTTCATTTCTGCAGCTATTTTGTATAAAACAACATCCTAACAGTTCTTGTCAGTATAATAAAGGCAATTCTTTCATGCAAAAAGCTTGCTTTACCTACCTCTTTTGTCTTTCAGCTTTCTATCCACCTTAACATAGTTAAATAACTAACATAAAGAATTTAAAAAGGATGTGGAGAAACTGTATGAGAGGAGAGTAGGCTAGCAAAGATGCATATTTATTTAAAACCTGAATGGTTGTGGGGATTTATGTATTTGTTGTCTTGTTATTGGCCTGTGTACTTTCATCATATGGAATATGTTTTGAGGTTTTTGGTTAAGGGTAGAATATTGATGCCATCACTACTGCAGAATCTTTGTAGATCTGGTGAGGATTTGCCGGTGGGGATTTTGAGGTCTTCAGGCGACCTTGATGAACAGGTATTAGATGTATCTGATTTATTACTCTCCTCCACACGACGTTATTTCCAACTCATCACCTGTAAGGTTCTGTAGGTGCAGCAACAATTTCTTATGGAACTTTCACTTTGCAGGAACATTTGGTTGATTTTCCAAATACCTCAGAGACAGAAATTGATATTCCCGCCAACTTTGACTAGTAGCACCAAAAGTTTCCTCTCTTATTATAATGGCACCATGTTTGTAATATTCATTTTTAATGTAATTATAATCTCATTCTCTAAAAAGGAGCTTTGCCAAGAAAAACTAACATTATTGTAGGAGTATCTTTGTTGTTCATCGTGTTGAGTCATGTTAATACCCCTAATGTGAAAGCAAATTTGCTGTGTATGAGTTTTATAGTGTTGTAGATCCATTTAGTTCAATTTGGAATTTCATAGTCGGCCTGTAAACTTACAATAATAGGGCTCTGTGTTTCTTCAGAATAATATTCCAAATAGTTTGTGCTATTATTTTTTGGTTACAAGTTTGTGGTTCTATTTTCTTGGAATTTAAAAGAAGAAATAACTAGTTATGATACACTGTTCGGTCGGAATAACTAGTTACAAGTTCCCACATCTGTACCATAAATATGCTTACTTTTATCTCCAAGCAAATAAATGATATGGTTTTGCTCCGAATTTCTTCGCACAACACTTATTAGTAATTGGTTAAGCCTTTTATCCCATTAGAATTTGACTTGTATTAGCCAAGTAGTATTGAAACTAACTATAGTGTTATTTTTGGAACTAACTACCACTTGAAATTAATTAAGGGTACTAAGTTTCAAGTTTAAACAAATTGACAAATTAGATATCCTGAAAAGAGTAATGATTCAGGGTAAAGTTTAAAGGAAAGGTTCCGCGATAAGTAACCTCAGTGACCCCCTCCTATTGTGTAAGTAACCCCTTTTATGTTATCTTTATCAAGGATATGGATAAAAGAAACTTGAAAGTAAAATGTAGCGAAATAGAGTTACAAGGTAAATAAATAAAAAAATTGGGGAGAAAAAGGGCACATTGCCTCCATCGACATTCAGAAAATTCCATCTCCATTGCGAGTGTAGGGTGCTCGCGATTTCATTTATTGTTTTCTGCAATATATATATATATATATATAAATATATGTACACATGCTCACAGCCCGCCTGCTGCTGCTAAGATTCAACAGCATTCCAAAAATTATAAGACTCTACAATGAGTCATGAATCATATATATTCTTTCTTCGTTGTATTTTTACTACAATGCAGAGGACTTACTATTGCAGTTTGCAAGGGTAATACACCTCGTACAGAAATATGCTACTCCTGGAAGAAAGGAGCGCAGTTGAGTGCATGCTTCTCTTCTCTTTCTTTTTCATTTTTTTTCCCCCCTTTTGCTTTCTGGCATGGAGTTCTGAAACTTCCATTGTCTAGATCAATAAAAATGCTTCTCTCGTCTTCACAATTGTTGCCCGTGGTCAAAGTCTTCATAATCTTTAAGGATTCTGAATTCGGAAAATGTAGTGAACTCCGCCATCATTTCCTTGCTGTAAAACTCTACAAGATACTTCCACGATATGTACTCTTGCTACTCATTGAAGTATTCATAAGGTGAGGATCCGCCACTTGAAGAATCACTTTCGTATTGTGTCATCTCTCTTGGTGAAGAGGGAAGTGATTCTCTCGGTTGGGAAGACATACCTGATGCAAAAATGATGGCAAATCAAAATCCTGTCTATTTCAGTTGTGCACTTTTTATCTAACCCAGAACAGTGACATAAATAAGCCTCTAATCTAGTATGAAAGACTGAAAGACAAGCTAATGGTTAAAAAAGAAACAGAATAATAGGAGGAAAGTTCCTCCTGCCCAACACAGGATTTGACAGGTGGGTGCACCACTGATCTGAGGGTTCATATGGTAAAAATCCAGAGAAGTGAAAAGTTGATAAGGAAAAATAAGCAGCAGATGTTAATAATGCTAAATGAAGATACTATCACATGAATATGAGCTCGACAAACCTTTCTGTCCCCTGGAGCGGAATTTCTTAGTATGCCTTCTAATTAACCTCTTTGCTTTTGTTATGGTTAGTTGTCTTGCAAATGGAGAGAATTCTGCTTCACTCTCGCTCCAATCCCCAGCTACCTCATCTGCTTCACCCCTCATTGTCCTAAGAACAAAGGCCTTAGCCTTTCGGCGCTGAGAATTGAAAAGACCCCTTATGGAGGTAACAAACCCGTCGCCAGCTCCATCACCGGGCCGTTTAGGCCAAGATAATGGATATGGATTTGATTTTCCAGCTGAACCTCCGTCGCTGTCACTAAAATTAAGATCAATATCAGGAACAGACGCACTACTCACTTCTTTCTGGCTTGGTAATTTATCTTTGAACTTCTTCCCCTGTACACAGAAAATTAAGCAGACAATATAAGGGAGGAGGCAATAATAAAGTCGCTGGTATCACTAGGTTTCATGATGGCCTGGCAGTATATAAGAAACAGGAAACATATTTATCACTTAAGTAGTTTAACATAACTCAAAATTTTGAAGTCATTATTATTATTATTGAAAAAAAATAGCTTTTCTCAAATAAAGCTTTTTATAATGGTTTGGACAATATCCTAAACAAAAACTTCTCATTCTGAGAAAAGATATCCATATTTCACCTACCCAAAAAATATCTCATCTATCACATCAATCAACATTATTGAGTGATGGAGTCAAAACATCAAATCAAATCAACATTCAAATTATAAAACTTATCATTGCACACCTATTATTCCTATTATATTCATAATAAATCCTTGTCCAGCTCAAAAACCAACCTAAAATAATAAAATATATATATATATATATATATTTTTCAAAATAAACTTAACTGAAATTGAAAAATGTTACTTTTCAAAATATATATATATATATATTGTTACCCAAATACACCACTAGTTACCTGCATCCCTGTGACAGACTTGAGGACTCCCCAGATGATATGTTTCTTGACTCGTGAAAATAGTCTTCTCCAAGTTCCAGTAAATTCAACACGGTGGAAAGTATCCATCAGCAATCTTAAGTCACTCACTGCAAATCTTGATCCTTCATAAGTGACGAGGAGTTCAACCTACTCATGGCAAAGCCAACTGGTGTTAATACAAAATCATTCCATAACAGCCAAGGCACATCTGTAACAATATGAACTTACCTGACTTATTTTGATGTTATGGAATTCCCTCATTCTCCGCGGCCTAGATCTTTTTTCGTCATTTGTTTTCCCAACCTTTTTCTCTTCATGTGAGGAACGACCAGGTTTTATGTTTTTGGACTCCTTTGATTTATTTTTAGTTGGCTCATCTGGAGGCTCAACAGAAGCCGAGGAACTGTTTTTTATAGAAGGAACGCTTGATGAATGAGCATGTAGTACAAGTTCGTTAGCTACAGACTCTGCCACAGATTCTTCCCAAGTCCTATCAAAGGAAGAAGTTCGTCGAAGCTCTGGAGTTGAACCGCAAACAATATTTGCTTTCAGGTTTTGCAATTTTGAAGGCTGTGAATATTCAAAATACAAATGATACTTAATAGCCATCAATTAGAAAGTATCTATAAAGTATGTTTAACTTAATTGATTGGTTACTCCACTTAATTCACTCTTTCAAGGAATATGGCATATAAACCAACAAGAAGGCAACCACCAAACAGGAAAAAAAAAAAAGAAGACAAAACTCACTTGAGATACATCCAAGTGCAGGCCCTGGCTTGTTACAGATGTCACTGATGATTTGGGCAGCACCTCAGGATCTTTTGTCAGCTGGCTCACTGATACTGATACTTCTTGTGTTGATTGGCCTTTCTTTACTCGTCTGGACCCAGCAGTGGTTGAAACCTTCCATACTTCCTACAGATCCCCAAAAAGCAAAAAATTACAAAGGACAAATGAAATACTGTTAAGTTTTGTATTTTAACAAACCTGCCGTCTTTGGGAGTCTTGTTCTTCTTCTGGGAAGAAATATTCCCACATCATTCGGTACATTGTCTCAGTTAGATGGATTTTTAAAGGATAGATCTCCACCTAGGAAAAGGGGAAAAGTATCATTCTCATGTGTTAATATAATCAAATTGGTTTGATGGGGATGCGGTAAGTGGAAAGTGAACTATTTGATTTCCTTCACAAAATCAAGAAAAGCTTAATCAACACTTCAAGGCTTGATTGTATTAGAAGGAGAAATAAAATAACACCACCAATCTTAAACATGCTTAAAACAAACACAGGAAAAACATCACATGCACATTAAATTGAAGGAATTTAGGTACAGTAAGGAAGTAAATTCCTCTATCCTCCAATACCCCCACCTGATGTATTTACTTCGAGTGTCTTTTTCCTTTTCAAACTTAACAATTACAAAAAATTTTATTTCTTGTTGTAACTAAGAGTTCAAACTATCAGAGTGTCCCAGCCAATTCACCAGATAACGATTCTCCAACCCCCTGCCTAGACCTACTTAAATAAAATTGTGATCAGAGGATGTCGAATGCTAGGTGGAAATTCCATTCTTTGGAGAGCCAACACTCTTTGAATGTCCATTTTCGCAAAGAACCAGTACTAGCTTATGCATAGGTGACCAATTTCTATAAATAGAGAACTAATTTTAACTGAAGGTATAAGATAAGCATAAATATATGCTTTTCTCCTCAGGAATTTCTAGGCATTATTCTTGAAGAATAGACAGACAAGACAAAATAAAGATTCTTCAACCCCTTGCCTAGACCTACTTAAATAAAATTGTGATCAAAGGATGTCAAATGCTAGGTGAAAATTTCTTTCTTTGTAGAGCCAAGACTCTTCGAATGTACATTTTCTCAAAGATCCAGTACTCGCTTATGTATGGGTGACATATTTCTATAAATAGAGAGCTAATTTTAACTGAAGGTATAAGATAAGCATAAATATATGCTTTTCTACCAGGAATTTCTAGGCATTGTTCTTGAAGAATAGACAATGCCCCTTTATTCTTACATGACATGCTAAAAGGCCAAACAACAGGTGACATTCAACAGGAGAGGTAAAGACTTGATGTTATACCAGCAGCATTCTTCACTTATGAATCAGTTTTTGCTTTTCTTCAGTGAGCAAATAGATGGAAAAAGAATTGAAAGACCCTAGTACAGTATATGAATATCATAGAGTTAAGACGAATTTAGATAGGATTTTACTTACAACAATATTGAGAGTTTAGAGGGAAAAAGAGAAGGTAAAGTTTTAGGTTAGGTGAGAAAAGAAAATAAAGCAGTCAAGGAATTTCCATTTCTCTCCAAATACGGAAAGAAATTTTTGGTTTTCAAAGCAAACCCTTTCTTTTCTCCCCTCAAGAAAACTCCCAAATTTCTTTCTCTTTCATTTCTTTCCTCCCAAACTAGCTGTTAATGATGGCTATTAGGAAAGGAGATTACTCCCTCTGTCAAAAACTGAATGTGCAATACAAAAATTAAGATGTGTAAGTTAGTCAGTTATCCTTGTCACTAATGCAGTAAGCAATGAGACAAACTTTAGAGGGAAAGAATCCCTTAAATTAAGGAGTTTATTTGTGGTATAATCAATTCTGAAAATCCTGAAAAGGAGTTGTGGACATTCAATTTTGGACAGTTGAAGTATGAAATAGTCAGAACTCTACAATCCAAAATACCACAACCAAGCTGCAAAGGATATTTTCAAAAGGATTTGCTAAATCCACAAGAATTATACTTCTATCCTGTACCTTGGACACAATAGCATAATTTTAGCTATATAATATCTTGTTTTCTGAGACCCTATTCTTTTCCCTCTCTTCCCCTCTTATCTTTGTCTTGTAACATTTTAAAATGATTTTTCATGAGAGTGAATAACGAGAAAGGAACTAAATCCCACTAGATCTAAGCAGATCTGAGTAATTTGTAATTTAAATGGGAATTCGAGATTTCAACAAAGAAAGAAATGAAACTTTAAAAAGTTTTATTATGTTCACTTGGCTTTCAGAATACAAGATTATGCAGCCAAAAGAAAGTATACAAGCCATTGATTAGAAATAAGAAATGAGGGGGAGATATGAAAATTTTTATTGGCTGCCATGCCCATGTCCATTTTTTCATCCATTTTCCAGGACATGTGAAGGTACCCTTGCTCATGTCCCCATGCAGATTCTCCGTATGCACAGTTCTACTATTTTAAAAAGAGTGGAAATTGAGATGGGTTTAAAGGTGAAGATGTTTGCTCCCATGGAAGAGTATGAAAAATGAAAAACTGTACTTGAAATGATAAAAAGATGGGAGTTAGGAAAATTTTAGAAAAGATGAAGAATATTTTGGTCTAAGAAAATGCGGGTTTTAGTAATTTTTTGTGGGATTTAGCAGTAACATTTTGAAATGGCAGACAGTAACTTATTCTGAAAAGAAATCTTTCAAGTGCTCCACCAGAAAATCAACCAAAACCACTAACAGTGCAAGAAATTGGCTCTTCAGCAATAATAGATCCATGCTTAAAATGATTCTGACTTCCAAACCAACTGAAGTTCTCGGATTTCAAAATTCTTTTGTGTGTGCACTGGGGGGTGGGTATTACCTGGAACAGTTCAAGAGGAGAATTCCCATCCTTCGGAGCTCCTTGCTTTGTATCTACTCGGAGCATCACTTTTCTGCAGCCAAAAGGTTAAATAAATCAAATAATTCAGAGTTATTCACTAATAAATAAGTGCAACATGGGAACCTCAAATTGAAATTAAATTTAAGACATTATGGAGCTGCTTCATATGATTTAACACAAATGTGAGGTTTCTTATTTTCTTAAATTACCATGTAATCCAAAAGCCTGAGCAGACAGATTTCAACACCTAACCATTTTAAAATTACACTATCTACCCAAGTCTCATCACACAATCCAGAAATTTATCCTACCACATAGATATGGTAGGAGGCTGCATACATTTGTTAAACAGATAAATTACATTTATGCTTTTGCACACACATCAACTAGAATGTTGTGTATTTACCACTAAAGTAGTCTAAGTCCACTTGGAATGGTTATGCACTTTGGAACCCCCTAGATGAGATAACACTTCTGTGGATCTAAAAGTGACTAAACTTCCCAGTATAAACATATGAAGAAACTGACTGTCTAAGAGTAACGGATTGCTTTTCATGCATGATGACTTTAGGTGTTTTAAAAGAACACTGTAAAAACATAAACAATCTGCTCAATTTTACAATATGCTAGGCATAGTTTTCTAATTTCCAATAACTAAAAGAAACATACTTTCCCCACTCAGGAGGAGGATTCCATGCTGACAGAAGCATATCAGACTTGGCATTCGGCAAACAGTTCCTCACAACAAAGTATTTTGTTGTGAACCGAGCAACACCAACATCTTTGTAATCCCTGTCAAAGTCATATATCTGCATCCAGACATTGGATTACAACAGTTTTAGTTAAAATATAAGCTTCTGAGAGGGAATAATAAATCAATCCTAACAATCTGAGGAAGTTACTGTATCAAATTGATCAAAGAACACTACTGCAAAATATTTGAAGTACCAAGATGGTCAGAAACAAACTCAAGTGAAATATGGTATAAAATCATTTTCTTCTCAACAATTCCTATACTTGAGGCGGAAGTGTCCAGAAGTTATAAATGGACAGAAAAGAATCAAGAACCAAAAAGGCAAATGGTGTCAACCATTGATTAATTCAATAACTAAAGGTTGACCAAGCTCCAACTTAATGAACTAAGAAAATAACAAATACTACAGAAACGGCTAAAGAATTCTAAACTATAGATGTCCAAGGACATGATTGCTTGCTTGGAAAAGTAAATGAATTACTCAATTTGCTATTGTTAAATTGAGTCCACTCTAAAAGCATAAGCTAATAAAGAGGGGTTAAATTTAATTACTTAATACACCCCACTCATGTTTGGGCCAAATGCAAATTTTCATAATTAACAGATGAGGCAACGGCAAGAGTTGAACCCAAGATCCCTTGTTCTGATACCATGTTAAATTGAGTTAGATTGTCACTTACTCTAAAAGCTTGACAATCTAACTTGTCAAACTCAATTTAACAGCCATCAAGCATTTAGATCAATATGAACCCAGTCATTCATATAGCAAAAGGAAAATCACGAGTATTTCTTGGAACATGAAAACTGAGAGGGACACTTACCACTGTGTCTAATTGTACCCCCTTTCCCCAATAAAACCTCACTAGACAAGCTCATGGAACTTAATAAAAACATCCTGTTTAAGCATCTATGTCAATGCTACATTGCCATGCAGTGAATCAGTATCCTTTCCTGTCACTGCAAGCACGCTTTTAGGGAAAAAAAAAAAAAAACAGGTGTCCATTGGTTGGAGGTATAACAATTAACAAGTGACCATGATAACACTCGTGGTAAATCCAAATCAGCATTTAAATAAGAAAGATATATTGGACCTTTGACACAAACAATTGCAGAACTCTTAACTAACAAATTCATCATAGCAGTGTTGTCAAGGAAAATATCCACATCCAAGGTGCTTAGTGTCCTCATATAGCCTTAGCGGCACAAAAAGGCACTTGCTTAAGTAAGGCACACGTACACATATAAATACTTTTGAACATTACATTATAAGT
>JAXGGT010000004.1:7362268-7403609 GCA_035583425.1 Marsdenia floribunda | reverse complement strand
AGCATTAAACATATAATTTTATTCAGAACTGATTATCTATCTAAACAAGGTCTACCCTTTAAATAGAATGTTGAAAATCTAAACCTAATAGAATTAGGAAAGTAAATAATAACTAAATCCTAAAATAAGTAGAAAACTAAAAGAATTGTAGAAACTTATAGCATATAGGAAACAAAGTTAGAACAATACTCAAAAACAGGATTCTAATCCTAAATAATACTTCTTCTAAATTTGTCCTGCATCGCATGCACTATTATTTTCTAAACTCTGCTCTTGTATACATTCTGAAGGAGCCATGGATTTACTTACTTGATCAATCACATTAGGTTCTAAAGCATTTTTTATTATAAGTATACATCATACCATACATATTGCTCCAACATGTACACCCATAATAATACCATATTTGAATGAGAAGAAACCAAAAGATGCTTAAAGTATCAAGAACAAGTCTCATAGAGCAAATTCTCAGCACTAAACATAATGAAAAAGAAGGCAGTCAAGCAAAGAGGCAGCTTGACATTTCAATCCAGTCTTTACATGACATGAAACCAGGTGGCAAGCCAAAATATGAAGGTTGGGGCCTCAAGAGTCCCATCTCTACAAAAGAACAAGAACCCAGTTCCTCTTACTACTGTAAAGCCTAGTGTGGGCTAAAATGTAAACAACTCATACCAATAATATTGTGCCTTATCCAATTTACTATGAAACCGTATATTTAATCAGGATATCAGAAGTATAAAACAGAACTATTCAATGTTAAATCAGACAATCACACTGAAAGAAGACAATGTTTACCAGACTTACCATGTCATTTATCTCAGCTTCAGCAAAGGATTTACCATCAACAAGCATACTCCAAACCACTTTATAAATTTGCAGCGAAATGCGCATGGCATAAGAAGGACTCTTGTTCTTGTCCTTTTCCATTAGTCTTTGCTGGGCAGCTTTCTGCAGAGCCATTCTCAGTGATGCAGATGCAGCCTTTCTTGATTTCTGTGCATTTGACAGTTCCTTCTTTAGTCTTTGAACCTGTAGAAGAGAAGTTCATTCTTTCCCCATCCCTTAATATATATCACAAGTAATCCAACTAAAGAAGACACAAGAATCCTATGAGCATCAATATGTACTTCAGAAAAAACACCTTAGTGAAACTTCTCCGGGAAAACTGCTTTCTTTTCTCCTTTTTTTTTTTTTTTCCCTTTTAAGAGCTTTTTTAAGCTAAAAGGAGCAAAGAGAAACTAAGAACAAGGCACATAAAGACCATATTGGTTATCTTACATTCTCTAGTTACATATTGCAAATGAGCTTTAGGATTTTATCTAACTATTGTTTTTGTTATTCTATGACTACTGTAATATTTGAAGCTGGCTGTTATTTATTTATGATTCTCCAATTCATTGTAACTCTATATTTAGCCAAGACATCTCTAGCTATTTATCTTTCCTTTCAATGTCATCACCTTGCAGCACCTGCAAATGTCACTGGAATTTGCAGATTTACCACAGGAACATTAGACCACAAATTGTAAATAGCTTACCATAAAAAGTGTGTAGATTTAAATTGTAAAATGCATTAAGAAATTCATCACTCACCAGTATGGACCTTCCGCCACTTATCATCCATAAATCACCATCCTTTTCTTGAGACAAATCTCCAGAAGAATCACTATAAAGTGATAATTTTCTAATATCATCCAAAATCAGATTTTGTGCTCTCTCTTTCTGTTCAAGCTCAACTCTTGCAAGCTCTACCTCCTCCACACCATCGGGAACAACTTCATCTGCTTCCTCTTCAACATCATCATCGTCTTCTGCCGGGTATGAAAGACTACTTTTTCGAGGCCTGAATGAGAAATGAGCTATTCACTCAAAGATCAAAATAGTAATCTAATCAATTAAGGGCATCTTATTTTGTGCTCTCACTAAGAAATACACTTCCTCCAATTAAAAATGGATGCCTCACATTTTCTTCACACAATCTTACCTCTGAATAATTATTGGACCATATGTGATATACTGACCATCTTTTTCTTAAGTAAGTAATGGTTGAGAAATTTTGCTAAAAGCATTGCCATATTAACTGGTCTTTTGAAACATCCTCAATTAGCAAATAAACCATTTAACACTGGGTGGAGGGTGTATTTAATTAGCAAGTATATTAATAGCAATCCAGAATGTAAAATTATCATGAGGTTGAGAAAATGAACTGGTCAAAACAATGTTACAACATCTCTTCCCACTTTATTATTATTATAATTTTTAGTCTTTTCACAGGGAAGGAGAAGAGACATAATCCTTACTTAGGAAGCCTAGCAAAGAGAAGATTGGTCAACACATCAAGCATAACCTGAAACTGCCTGGATGTCATTGTTGCTGTTATATTATGAGAGTTAAAAGTAAGCTCTTTCAAAGGCTTCACCTGTAGCATGAAAATATTATACATCAGGTACTATTCTATATTTGAATAAATTCAAAAAATGGGAAGAAAAAGGAAAAAAAGGGAGAAGAAAAAAAAAAAGAGAGGCAGTACAACCATGTGATGCATCATTTAGTTATTCATCATTGTCTATGGGATTAAGATCTAAACCCAAATGCTTTAAGAAAAAGACCTAGAGCCACACCTTCAGATCTGAGGAGTCACCTTTGTACCTAGTATAGCGAAAGTACATATCACAGGGCATGAAAACCCTTTCAAGTAAAGCCCCAGTACGCTTTACTTTAGGTGAGCTCCTGCGAATCTTAGGAAGCCACTGCAATCCAGCCCCAGGATCTACATCAGTTGGGGCAACATGAGCCTGAACATGCTCCAACATTACAGAAAACTCCATACGATTCCACGTCATTTGAGGTTGAGATTCAGGAACTTGAACATTTCCTCCTTGTTCAATCATCTCATAGCCAACCTGAAGAACTGAATGGACTGATCGAGCTAAAACACGACCACTAACAGCGGCAAGCAGAAATCGACCCTGCCGAAACAAATTCAAGAAAGGATGAGGACAATTTGAAGATTAAGCGAGTCCAGTGACAAATGGATGCAAATGTATGTTTCAAACATATAATGAACTTAATTGAAAAGGATCTGCAACCTTAAGAAAGAAACATCAAAGTACCTTATCCTAGTAGTAACTTAGCTACTGCTTGAGACTTAGGTCTCATATTCACCACCAAGGCAAGGCTCATATGTTTCCTACTCCCTCTCCATCCTTGTCTTCTCCCCATCCTATTATACCTATTAGCCTCATCTTCTCTCCATCATAGTACCTATAATTTGATAATTTTATTCTCACTCCCTCTCCATTTTTTTTTTTCACTTGAATGTGTCCAAACAAGTTTTTTCCCACAAATTGGTACATTTCTTAGAACAGAAATCAAGTTACTTTTGTTTAACTGAAAAGAAAGCCAAATACTTCACTTGAATGTGTCCAGACAAGCCTTTTTTTCTCCAAATGTTGTCCAGACTGGTATATTTTTAAATAAAAAGAAATCCAAATAAACCCCGATATTTTGAGAGACTAATCTGCATTTCACCCAAATAAAGCTGTAGAGAACGTTCTAACTTGAGAGGCATGGGCAGGTTTACAAGTCACAAACTATACACATATATGCATTTGGAAATACAAGAAAGAGGATGGGTGATCCTCAAGGAAGTAAAAGTAGAGAGTATATTAATGTCGCACTCCTATCTCTTCGTAAATATGTGTCCTCAAAAATGATAAAAGAAATGATAGGAAAAGAGCTCTAACTCAAAAGGGAGAAAGGGCCTATAGAATTTTTCTTTACTTTTTCTCACTCGGACCATAAAATTTTGACTGCGTAAACTATAGAACATTATTAGGATGTTAAGTAGTTAAATCCAATCCCTCTCTATATAGCAGGTTGTCCCATGTTCAAGCTTAGGCTCTGGTATTGTCCACGTGTTGGGCCATGTTATGAAAATTTATGTTTGTCCCACATGTGAGGGATGTGTTAATTAATTAAATTCAATCCCTCTCTATCAACTCTATCAACTTAAGCAAGAGGAGGTGGTAATTTAACGTAGGACCCACCCTACCACTCATCCAACAAAGTAAACAGATTCTATTGCTGTATGACAGCAAAGGAAGTGATGTGTAAAGTTAAGGAATTCTAACATATTAAAAAGCTGAATAAAAAATGGTAAATAAAAAAATAAATAAAAACAAACAAATTAGCTGCCACAAACTTAAGGAAACAAAATTCAAAAGCTTTAATTTTATAATGGCAGATTATGGTTTGATATCAGGTATGATACAAAACAAAATAAAGGATCAAACAAGTCACCAAATATTAAAAAAAAAACTTGGTTAGGGCTCAAAACAATTGCGAGTTACAGCTATGCAAGCATTTCAAAAGTAGATGGTGTTAACGGAGCCACAAACTTGATGGTAAACTGCACAAAGAACTTACATTTGCATCCTCTGAGTGAAGATTGAATTGTGGCTCGATAACATTAACCCTGAAGTGACAAGTCTCCTTCCCGGATTCATCAGATGGGTTTACTGTTTATAGATCACAAAAAATGCACCTTGAATTAATTCTCATGAGATCTCAAATTTTGATGGAGATAGGTGATGCAGTACTTCGCAACTACCAACTGCTAGTTCGCACACTTTGTTGTTCATCAAAACAAATGATTGCAGAAGAGTAACTAGGTTCTCTTGGCATATTTCTTTTGAAATCATAGAACAGATTTGAAAGTAAGATCAAAGGTTCTATCATAAGGCAACACATTTTAAAAGAACTCTAAAGCAGAATCTTTTGCCCCTTTTGTCTGAGAGAAGGGGAGGGTTCCGCTGAGTAAAACTGGATTTTCCACACTAAGCACTTCATTCAACAACTTCAGTATAAATATCTCAAGTTCAACATGATATACTTTACCAAGTAGTTGAGCCTTCAACACTTAGATGCGGCTATTTTCCTAGCCCTCAAAAATATTCCAGGAAATAACATGAGAGTCGGGGAGAGAGAGAGAGAGAGAGAGAGAGAGAGAAATAATTTTGTCAAAGAAACTTACCAATTGCCCCAGGTAAAGAGTTTTCAATCTTCACAGAATTTGGAGGACATGATTGTGACATAGAGGTTTCAACACTCTGTGGTGACGAAGAACTTTCACCATTACTTATAGACAAGGGTTTATTTTTATCATTTTGACAATTTTGAGGACTTTCAGTTGGCTTATTCTCCTCAAGCAACTTCCTTTGAGCATATTGTCGAGAAGGAGATGGTTTTGGAGGTTCAAATGCCTTTGATATTCCACCTACACAAGACCAAACAGCATCCCGATTCTCAATAGTCCATAATAACTTAAGACCGTAAACAAATATGATCTGACAATTGTCAGCAGTCACAACACTGTATTCATCATCATCACTTGGGTCAGACCTTGAATGCCCATCACTTTCACTACCATTTTCAAACTCAGACCGGACATATGTCATTTCAAGATTTTTCCTGCCAGCTTCTTGCCATGCTAATAACCTATCTGGGTTAGCTTTAGGAGATTGCCTTCTGATTGTAAAGTAATCAGATGACAACAAAAATCCATCGTCACGAGATCGCTCTGAGCTACAGCTGGTCTTATCATTTGTCGTCCTGTCCATTGATGCAGATTTTGAACTTTTCCTAGTCATATGAATTACCTTAGCAACACTTGTGCAGTCTTCTTTACTTATAAATATCTTTGGCACATAAAGGTCAAGGCCTTGATACACAAGATCAAGAGTATCACGTTTACTTTCAAAAGTGTACTTTTGCATATTACCACGGCCATAATAGAGTTCATATTTCATTTTTGTCATCTTAAAGATCAGACCATTAGCTGGATCATCAACATCCAAGGGCATATACTTTATGCATGTTGGAGTAGCTTCAACCCGGAACATGAACTCTGTCATTACTTTGTCCATTGACAAATTTCCAGATCTGGGAATTCTTGGGATTCCAAAACGTGGCCATCTTGAAAAGGTACGCAATTTATGAGGAGGAAGGTAATTCAAATTCCAGAATCTTATTAACCACGCTAAATCATGGGGACCAAGGTTTACAGTTGGCAAATCAGTTGAAATATGCTCAGATTTTGGTTGAGTATAAGCAGCTCCATCTATGATAGCTTGATCACCAGTTGACAAAGATTGCGACTCATTGCCAGAAGCAGGAAGAGGAGGTCTCAGAGAAAGATTCCACCGCAAGGAGAGAGAAGTAGACCTGAAGGGATCGTAAATTTTATCACGGGGTACACCTTCAACAGGTTGAGCAAACAAATAATGATTCATTGGATTTCCAGACTCACAATCCCATTCCATAATGACTTCAAGAGCAAAGTTAGGTGCCTCCAGGAAAGCACCAGCAGTACCAGTAGGAGGTTTTAAGCTGGAATTCTGCAGCAAGCTCTCCAAGCTGCTCAAAAAAATCTTGAAATCTTTAGCAGTGACATAAATACGACCATCAGATTGATGGATCTCCATGTAACCAGACACAATTTGAAGTTTGTCAGACTTTTCATAGGGATCTGTACTGGCAAGGATATTCCATCTGGTTTCAGACAGATATAGCACAGTATTCCCATGAATATAGTTTCTCATCTCATCCCACCAAGGCAAGCTTTTCTCCTTTTTTGGTGGTTGAATTTCTGCATTTGGGTTCCTAATGCTTAAATTGGCCCTACGAAGTGCAACAGTAAAAGCATAGCTGAGATCACCAAAGGATGGTTCAAAACCAACACCAAAAGAGACTTCTGCTTTCTGGAAATGAATGGGCAGATCACAGAATGTTTTCATTGGTGGAGTTGTGCCACTGGCTGAACGAAGCATGCGAACTTTCCTCCATCGGCCAATAAAGACATTTTGATGAATTTGGGGTTGAAAACATGTTGCCTGCAATTAATTAGAACCACTAACTTGAATGAAAACCATCCCAAAATGAGAAAAATGTAAAACCAGAAAACAAAAGGAAGACCACATATATAGACAAAGGCAACAGATCAACAGATCCACAGCATAGCAAAAAAATCTATGAAGAGATTAATACACAGATATTTGGGCATAGTCCGAGGAGAATCGTAGGATTGTGAATCCTAGATGACCAACCCCAAATCACAAATCCCACATAAATAAACAAAAATAAATCCTAAGTCTCTATTTTTCTGCTGGGGTGGGAGGATGCAGGAGGGAAGAATGAAAAGGAAGATTACTCGAACATTTATGTGCATCTAAGGTGTCGTATTACAAGCCATTTTAAATGCAACTTCCTCATAAGGCTAGAAGCATCAGAAAGGATGCAGTCACTTTAATTCTAGAACATAAAAATCAAAAGACTAGGATTCTAAAATAACCTTTTTTTTTTTTTGCAACTAATTCATAAGCTCATATAAGGAAATGAAGGAAAGAAGAATTTTTCAAACAGACCTGTTGAGCTAATATAAGACAACCTTCACATCTACCAGAAGTTCCAGCAAACAATGGATACGTGTAGTTTCGTATACAAGCAATAAGGGAGCCAGTTTGCAACTTAATTTTACTGCCATAAAGGCGTGAGAATGGAATATTGTGTGTCCGACACACAGGATCAAGTTTCTGCAGAATTTCTATCATCCCAGCATCACCACCTTCAATTCTAGTCAGGCTCAGGTCTAACTCAGTAGCACAGATGGAGAAAAGGGAAGTTCTAGAAGTGCTTGGCTTGAACCCAGCTTGAAAACCTTCCTTACAAGCCCCTGACCCTTGAGATGGGGCAAGATTCCGGCATGCTTGATAATATGACCTGAATGACTGCTTGTAGATCTCATCTCTAAGTTTTTGAATTGCTTCAATATCATGCATATTAATCTCATCTCCATTAAAACAAATCTTGTCCTCATTAAATGATTCATTTTTTTCAGCTCCAGGACTTTGGCCACCTTTCGTAATCAATTCATCAAGAAAGCTTAATCTGACAGCAGATTCAAAGGCCTCCTTCCTCAAAAGCTGATAATGTTCATCAAGCCAACCCTGTATTGGCTCTTCCTCAATATCAGCAGTCAATTTACGGATGGCAAACTTTACACAACCAACTTTTACTCCCTTAGATTTTTTAGGTTTTGAACTGTCTTTCTTAGCAGGAAATATAAGCTTAGACTTAGCAGCAGTAATAAGCTTTAAAGCCCTAAGCATTTCCTCCACGGAATCATCTATTGCACGCAGTTGTAGTCGGAATGGCATGCATATATGGACATCAAGTGCTTGAATTACCCAATCCCACATAGTGCCTATCTCTGTTTTTGCATTTGATGCATTATTAGAAGTGTTTGGAACACGAGAAATTTGCATTCGGCTGCTTTTAAGTACTCTTGCTTCATTTAAAGTGAGCATGAACCCTTCAAGCAGCAAACCTATTCGAGCATTCTCAGAGAAGATTGATTGAACCTGGACTAACATTTCAACCCCATCACCAGCCTCAGCAGAGACACTCAGCATTTCCACATCAATAGCAAAGATGGATTCCTTCTTCTTATGTTGTTTCTCACTCGGTAAAGATTCTACTGGAACTTCTTTGTTGTCCTCAATATGGGTTATGTTTAGGATGTTTCCCTCATCCTTTTGTATTTGAAGCTTCTGACTGTGCACCAATGACTTCAAGTGCAACCAAAGTTCAAACAAAGCAATGTGTGCATCAGGTTCCCACCTTACTGATATGTCAGTAGCACTGAAAAGAGAGCAGACAGCAATCTCTTTGAGCCCCCCAGATCGCCTGACAAATTTTAAATTTTGCATGTCAAGTATTGGGACTTTAGCCTCAGGGTTACTATCAGTCAAATATTCCTGATAGACAGATCTGGCTCTTTCAACCTCCACCTGAGCAGATTTCTTCTCCTTATTCAAGGAAAACCCAAGATGGAATATATCAAGTGACACAGAATACTTCAATTTCTTATATTCATCTGAAAGAGTAGATTTGATATCTGCGGTACGAGGAGTACCATCAGCAGAGACACTAATCACAACACGTCCACCTTGTGATCCATAATTTACACGTTTAGGGTCATCAACTGCAATGTTTTCCAGTCCTACCTCTCCATAGATATTCAGTGAACACCTTTCAAGGTTAAATTTCACAAGTTGAATTCCCTTTCCAGATGACCTAGACGATTTAGATCCCCGAATTGGAGATGACTTCTTGGAAGAGGATAACTTTTTCAATAAAGCCTTGATGGCAAAAGCAGTTGAAATCAGTGATTCAAGGCGCCTGAAGGTCAAGTAGACACCCATACCCGACACATCACTAGAGAGAGCCACTTTAGACTTGCAGCCATCTTCAGGTGAATCCATATCTTTTTTCCCCAAATCAAGGCTAACCTTTGCTACATGCAACATTGAACCCATATTCGTTTCCACTTCAAAAAGGCTTTCTTTCAAGCATTCTTGATATTCATCAGATATATTCAAATTAAGCTCCCCAAGTTCCATATGAACTGCAGTTCCTGTACCTGCTATGTTGTTTGCAAAGACATGAGCTGACTGAGAGCAACCCTGCATTGCAGAAACAAAGCAATGACATGGTATTCTAGTTAACAAATAAGGTATATTTAGTAAAGTTTGCTGAAGTGGACAAGGTAGAAATGAATAATAACATAACAATGTGTTTCCCCACAAACCATAAAGCCAAATGCTTAAATAGGAGTATCTTCTCATTATCACTTTTTCTTCCATCTTTTGATATATGCCTTAAACTTATTCCTAAGATTTACAGATCTAATTATGAATTGCTTTGCCTTCACCCATGAAATGGTCAAGCTTAGGGTACTGGATGAACCATCTCCTCTACTGGAAAAAATAAAACCAAGTAAACTTCTCTATCTCCCCCATGTAAGATATCCACGTGAAAACACTCCAAATAAAAAGATAAGAAAATGAGCAACAATCTCAAATGACTCCTCTACATAAATAAAAAGAAATACTGTGGTCTCAAGGCCTAAAGTCAATTTAATCCAAATCATTTACCCTAAAAAAACCTCAACATGAACCTATAACTGATCTTCAACAATCTTTAATGCAGTATGATGTTCGTCATTAATTCTTCAAGCTGGTTGCTTGAAGAAATCATATTGGGAACATATCAATCACAGAAAATATGTATATTCCCAGTGCATTCAAATACTTGTGGTAAAACTCATACTTTTTAAATAGTTATCAACATCTCATTCAAACTTAAGTCAGTTATCTAAAATATTTAGTTTTATGTAAAATAAAGAAACAGATAGTAATATGTTATATGCATGCTTCTTCACCTTTTGAAATAATAATGAAACAAGAAAAAGACCACAAACATGGCAGCTCAAAGGATGCCAACTGCTTGTGCAATCATCTGATAGGGTAATGCAAATTCTACTGGTCAGTAAAGCGCATGATTCTTTTTGAGTTTGCTCCAATTTCAGTAACTTATTATTCACAATTTCAATGGAATCAACACGTAGAGGAATGAAGCATCTAAGTTTTTGCTACACAAATCTAACAATCAGTACAAAAAAGGTAAAAGTTCATAATGGATTTAAAATAATAATATTTCTTTTAAGGAAAAAAAAATGACCTACAAGCACATTTACTAAAGCAAGCCTAGAGCCAACAGAGCAGGTGATAAATTACAAGTAACAATTGAACTCAGTATCACAAATGGAAAGAAACAGTTAATAAAAATTAAAGAATATATATATATATATATTATTTGCTGAAACTAGTATGTTGCATTTAATCCCTTCACCGAAAAGAGACAGAATTTACACAGAAGTTGGACTTGATGAACTTGCAAATCCCAAGGTATTTATTTTTCTATAGAAACTATACAAACGACATCACTAAAATAGTTAGAAGTTTTGGTTTTCGAACATCTTTGTTCAAAAACTGGAAAATGTATTTTAAAATAGATACTTATCATATTTATACCAAACTTGTTTACGTAAGTTTATACAAAACCACTACAAATGAGAATTTTAAAAATAATTATACTCAATCAACCTAAAACATGCCATTTTGGATTTTTAGTTGAAGTGGATTTACCAATGTCTTTACATCTAGATGTAGGCCTTATTGATAATAAAATCTCAAATGGCGAAACCATATTAACAATTATTCGGTTCACTCAATAACATAACCAAAGGTATTTTGCATTCCGGTGAGTGGGTACAATCTCTAGTGATGCAATAAGTTTTAGAAATCATTTATACACATCAACTCATCCTTTAAATTTGCATCATTTGACACTAAAATGTTAAACAGCTGGGAGAGATTCAAAGTTCAAGAAGCCAAGATACTTGTATATTCTAGAAAACAGGGCAAGGCCAAGTTGCCTGTATGATCTACAACTAACACGCCAACAAAGGCACTCATGAACATTTTTCCTGAATAACCAGTCAAGATTACCTTGTTTAAAACTAAAACAAGAATAATGTCAGCTTTAACTCAGTTCTGTTACCATCTACCCACAAGTAATTTCTGATCATGTATATGGACATCCATTATCCTTGAGACAACAAACAAAAACCACAAGTTGACAAAATAGAACCCCCGATGGTTGGCTAGTGTGTTACTACTAGACAGCACAATGTCAAATTAGAACGTGTTATAATGGTAAATAGAGAGCATTTGTATATAGCATCCTTACATGGTACACTGGTGAACCACTCAAATCATAAAGCACAACAGTCATCTCTGGAGCCGAAACAGTGCATGTCCACATGAGGGCTTTTTGCTGAGATGACTCTGGCTTTTCAATGGGAGGACTATCCTCCTGAAGTGTCATTTTCTTAGGTTTTGAAGAGCGCAGTTGCATCCATGGGATTAACCTACTTACTATCACATTGCACTGAGTTCCCCCAAGCTTAATATCAATTTCCGATCTGATAGGTGAAGTAGGCTGTAAAGCAAAGCACCCTAAACAAGTAAATGAAATGACAAAAAGAACAGAATATAAGACTACTCAAAGATTCATAAAACATTAGCGAGTCAAGTAAAGAAGATGCATTTGCAAATATCTTATAAGACATAAGAATTATGGTACTTCCAGAAACATCTGAAAACACACTAAAGCGGCTGGAGGCAGTATATTACCCAATAATAATTCTTGGAATATTTTGTCCCAAAACTCCTGAAGAAATTTATCATGGAAATACTGGGAAATAACTAAATTCAACAAAGGAAGCATAAGATTTTGGGCAAAAAAGGAATAACAAGAAAATAACTTGCACAAAACATTAAATGACTCTTATGAAAGACTTTTTTGTTCTTGATGCATCCACAAAATACACCACTCCACCAGAAACAGAGAAATAGTTGTAAATTAAATGACTTTACTTAGTAATAAACTCAGACTGCCAACACAATCTTAACGCATAACCGATTTAATAGCCAAAGACGACCACTCCCTTCCTTTTCCTCAGTATTCTCCTACTTACCATTCTTTTTTTTCCTTTTTTTTTCTCTAGATTTATAGAAGATACATACTGGATAGAAACTCTTAGTTTTTCTTGTCTTTTTCTATAATAGAACTTTATCATTAAGGTATAAGCTATTATCAAGACACATGTACCTATATATATATAGAAACAAAGAGAGACGGATCTTTCCCAACGATTTGATGGCTGGAAGAAGAAAAATCAATAACTGTTTGACCTTCCACACATTTTTCTTAATAGCTAGACATAATTAATACAAGATTCTTATATCTATATGCAGAACCCAAGTATACATAGGTCATTCCTAGTAAGAATATTAAACAATAGTGAAGTGAAACATTTAAAATATTACGGACTAGAACTCTCACAGAACTTCATCATACAGTATGGATTTGAGAGTTTGTTTAATTTGAGAACCATAGCCATCCTCTACTCTTTTCCTGCTCCTCTGTCTTAATCAGATTACAATACCAAACATTTTTTATAATCATAAACAAGAATTTGCAAGAGTGAATGGCACCTTTGGAAACACGGACTTTTGGTACACCTCTTTGCCAGAGATTCTCATAGAGTTGTTTTATGTGTCTATGGCATCATATTTGAGTAACTAGTTTGATCCACCGGTACACTAAGAAGAGACTATGCAACTTAACCAAAGCCCCTGATGTTGCCTTGTTTTCTCATATTCTAAAACAAACTGATTAGGACTGCACTCTACCAACCAATTTTCCGCACTTCATTGAGAGAAACTTATTGTAAAGAAATTTTAAACACATCATAAATCATAAATAAAAAAAAAGCATCAATGAGAAGTAAAAAAAAGTAATACAGGAGGTAGAGAGCAAAATGTCTTTTCATATTCAAATTCAGATTTATCATGTCTACCAAAAAAATGTGCTAGAGCACCTTGAATTATGTTTCTTCTCATGTGTGGCAAAAATGAAGCTCATGTAGTTGGAGTTTTCATGCTAAGCAGGGGCCACATATGATTGTTCGAATGTATGAATTCATGACATGCTATGAGTAGATGTGATACTGCTCAAGATAAGAAGTGCAACATGCAACAAGATGGACGGTTTAACATAAGTTTGCAGATGACAGCTGATAAAGACAAAAGGCAAGCTATAACCAATTCAAAAATGGGCTAAAGTAGAGGACTAAGCAAAGTAGGATACTAGAAAATAAAATATAAGGTGCTAGTACAACATCCCAAGATAAATCATAGTAGAAAGACTATTATTTCTAATCCACAAATCATGTCAGTTCAGCCATATGTATCCCCATTGCAGCCCAATTCCAGAAAAAAGAACTATTAGGGAAGTGGCATCAAAGCCCAAATGAACTAATTATCATTCTTAAGAAAAATGTATTTCCCAGACTAAAATATTTTGCTTCGCACTGTTTTTGATCAAAGCACATGTAGGGAGGAAATAGCAATCTTGCTAAACACTAGTAGACGTCAATTTTGAGCACCAATACAAATATACCTGTAGAGGAATATAAACCAAGGAAACTACATCAAGCTTCAATATCTCCAGACCTGAAATGCCAGCTTCCCGAAGAAGCTACCATTGACAGAAAAGTCAGTATAAACTGGAGAACAGAACAAACAACAATAGAAAAGAGCATATAGAAGAGCATTTGTGACAGTTCATATTATATGCTTTCACACATACATGAATCTCACTGAATTCCAGCTGAACATCAAGTCTTGTACTTTCACCAACATCTTCAACAGATTGGGATTTCATGCTCTTTAGTTGAATACCTCTGATGTTATTTTCCATTAGAAGACCCTGTTCCCGATGCACAAATTTTGCATCCAATCTGGGCAGGGAGAAGCCAAACTAACAACAAAAAGAATAAATTAACTACATCAAACAATGTATAAGGAACATCAATTTTGCACAATGAGAACGGTAGTTGATATGCCAGTATTAATGGAGATCATTGAAGTAAAAATGCCCAATAGGAAAGAATTAAGTTTATGCAGCCAGCGCAATTGCCAGGATTTCAACTTCAGAGGTAGATTTTTATCTAGAAACTTAAAGAAATTTTACTCTTAGCTAACTCAATATTCTTGTGTTAAGCCAGGTTACGGAAGAAATATATGACAATGGTCACTCCCAAAACACGTACAGTTAAATAAAAACTATCAAGTCCAATACAAACATTAAAAACACAAGAATTAAGAATGTAATTTTCTGGACGTGAACATTGCAATCACTACTAGTCAGAAAACTTTTTTATGACAATTTTATTCTTCTAAATACCTTCATCAAAACTGTATTTGAACAAGATTTTTATGTTTTCTATATATGTTGAGAAATTATTTAAAAAGTATCTGGATAAGAGTTCTTGCTTTTGGGTTGAAAGTTTGATTTTAATGTTAAGTGGGTCCCATAGGTTGGATAAATTAATAAAATAATTAAAACAGATTTAAGAATACATATTCAATTTGTAGGGTCGAATATATATTGCACTTTTTCATTTTGGATACTGGAGGGAACTTTTGAGGAAAACTTGTTTGTTTAAGGATGAATAGAAAGACAAAATAATGCTAGAAGATGTTGGCTAATATAGCAAAAATGCCCTTTCCAAAAGGGCACATATGATGCTTTTCTTCAATATTTAAACTTTGCTGCACTATTTTGTTTAGAGGTGGAACATGAATGTGACATACAAAGACTTGTTTGTAAAGAAATTAGTAACATATAATAGCAGTATCACAAGAATTTATCATAAAAGCTTTAGTAGAACTTGAGAAGAGAAGAGAGAACTGCAGCAAGAAAAACAAACTTTTGTAGAATTTTTTAAAAGGAAGCTATAAAACATAGGGTGCATTTGGATTAGCATTATAAATAAAATAAAATAAAATAAGACTTTATTCATATTGAGTGAAACTCAAATTCAATAGTCTGTAACTTTATTAAAAATGAATTTTACGTCAAAAAATGTGCATTTTGATACGGATTTATTTAGAATTACAAATGGTATATAAGTATAAAATGATGAGATTTATAAGAGAATGGTTTTTTGATAAATATGTTTCATATTTTTCTAATATTATTGGAGTATTTTATTTCATTGGACTCCACATGCAAAAGAATTTTTATTTAGGGTGAGTTGGCAATCAAGCCCAACTAGCCTCCTCAATGCGTCGGAGTGCTTACCCGAACAAAATGTTGTCCAATCGTGACTCCTTATCCCTAACCAAACTTCGCATTTTTTTTTTTTCATTCCAATTAAGTTATAAAACAAACACACACCCACAATATTTTAAAAAAAAAAATTCATGAAAAGTTTATGCACCCATAAGAAAATTCTAAAAATAGGGAAAAACTGAGAATACTTATATTCTAAACTTGTGGGCATAAGGAGAATTCAGAAAACTTCAACCAGGTGTTTCTTTTGCCCTTCAAACCCCTTAAATCAGAATTATGAATGAACAATAGGAGAACAAGATAAAATACCTACATCCTTTTCCTACTACCATAATCCATTCCCGAGAAATATCTAAGGAGGAGATTGGAGAGAGATATGCAATAAGAACTAATAAGCATCTCGTTCAAGTCTACCTGAGAAAGATCTGAACAATTTTTCCAGCCCTTCAGAGCACAACACATAAGAATTGATCAAGTTTCTGGTCTTGAATCACCTAGATTTCTATAATTAGTGACAAGGGCATATCTATTAATCATTATTTACCATTCCTCAGCCCATAACTGAATGTTACTTTTCTACTTGGTACAGATAGGAAAGCCATTTTGACCCTAAGCAAGTTACCATTTCTTTCTTAGAAATTCAAGTGGTAGTGGTAAATCGGACCTATGAATTAACAGAATTCACCTCACTTAATTAAAGACGTTATTTGTGGACTTTTAGATGAAAAATGTGTTCATTTTAGAAAAATTAGCATTCATCTTTGACATCACACAAAGAAATAGGGATATCCAATTTTGGACACAAGCAGCAGATGACCACATACATGCAGCCAAAATATACCAATTCTTTAGCAACATTGAACTATGCCAACAATAGTACATCATGCATCCAAATCTTCTAAAAGTGCTTGACTTTTCACATGGGATTTATGCAAATGTTGAAACTGTAGTATACTGTAATAAAGAAAAGTAACATTTGGCCACATATGTAGTTTATGTCAAATCTCGAGGTAAAAAGTGACATAATATAATGTACTAAATCTTTCCTGGTCATATATCTTAGAATGCCCTTAATAGTAAGTAGGTCAAAGGAAATAAGCAGGGAGTATCTTCTGTCAAGAAATAGAGGTGCTTCTAGTTAACCTGTTAACTTATTATCAAGTTCCTAGAAGATTTTTCAATATCAGCAATTTCTTCATATATAAAATAAATTTAAATATAAAAACCTAATAACTATTAACTAGTCAAATTGGGCAGAATCTAAACCTAAGTAATCATACTTCCCAGCTGAAGTTTAGATATTCTCATGGTCCAGAGCAATTGTATGGACGAGAATAGAACACAAAATGAAAGTGAAACACAAGTTAATCAAATTAAAAGTTACGGGCCTTTTCTGGGAACATTGAAGTAGACTTAGTAATAGCCAAAATTGGAGGTTTCTTTTCTTGCTTTCTGGAAGCACCTGCTGCATTAGTCTCTTTCACAATTTCACCAGCCACAGAATTGGTGTTAGTTGAACTCTTCTTTTTAAAGAGAAACTCCTCATTTAGCACTATAAAAACATCTCCACTAGTAACATCTACATTCTTGATCAATACGCCTGCTTCCCTGTAGAAGTATAATGCAAGAAACCATGGTTAAATTGTGTAGCAAATTGAAGTCAACAGATTTTCATAATGAAGATTTTTCCTTCTCCCAATTTAAAGTTTCTTCCACCTTCAACTGGAAAATAAAATTAACCGAAACCACAATTTCGGAGATTGCCAACCTCAAAAGTAATGTAGATTACACCCAGCACAGGGAAGGTAAAAGCATCAGTGAAGTTCACTATATATCCAAATGATAAAGCATCAAAACAAAATTCCAATGTGGCAGAAGGATCACTGCCCTTCCCATGTTATAACACCAATAGCAAGTTTCACCACATCACGCCAGCAGTAGGACATATCTCTAATAAATACATTCATAAATTTCTGCATTCTCATAAAACAGATATCCTTATATCAATATAAAAAATTTCTCATTATTAAGTTTAAAAGTCCCTTCTGCCACTTGTTTCAGGAAGACCTTCCTTCCACAATAATGCTCCATTTCATAGCATCTACTTCCAACACAAGCTTACCTATCAGTAAAAACTAAAGCAGGAAAAAGGATGTGAAGTATGCTTATATGTACATCTATGCAAATTATTTGAAATCCTTCAGAAAAAAAAAAAAAAAAAAGAATATGTTACTTTTTAAAAAATGATGAGATTTCTGAGGAATAAGAGACAAATAAGATAACTAGAAAGACGATTAAATAAATAAAAAGAAGGGACATCAATGAACCACCTATCATGACCAATTTCACACAAGAGTGAGAAGTCTTCACAGGTGAAAGGAGCAGAGGTCCTTTCTGTCAATCCAAAGAATGCCTGGTTGGAAGAAACAGGTTCTCCATTGGCTGATGAACCATCAGAACTGATTCGTGATCCACCCAAGCAAAGAGAAATAGGAAAAAGATGCAGTTTCACAAACAAAGATGGCTGTGATCCACCATCTTTAGATATATCCAGCCTTAGCTCCTTAACATCCAAGGTAGCTTTTGGTGTCTGAAACATTTTATGACAAATGGTAAAACATGAAAATCCATCCAACATAAGCCACAATGGGAAACACAGGCTACAGACTGATAAAATATCAGATCAAGTGCAAACAAGCAACTAGAAGTTCTGAAGTAGTATACCTTTACAACCAGTTCTGTAACAGAAACTGACAAAAACCTTGCCATGTTTGCCACAACCATCCATTTTCCTCTACCTCCTCTACCTGAACCATGGGATCTTCGTGATCTACTTTTCTGAGTACTTTTGTTTGAAGCTCTCATCACAACTTCTAAGTCACATACTAATACCTGCAACTTTGGATCCCGGGAAAAAATTCCAACTCCAAGTTTGACCAAGGACTGCCTTAAACTGAGTCTAATTTCACCAATAGATATGGATTCAACAGCACCCTGTAAGTTACAGAATCAGAAACAAAAAGGGAAAAAAAAGCTATTAAAAGGCATTTCCCACAAATAACTTCACACTGCATACTAAGACACTAGGGCCCATTGCCAGCTGTAAATTGAGAACTGGGAACTGAAAAAGAAAGGAAGCATATTCTTCCGATAATTCCATAGATTAGGTGCCGACAAACACAAGTAAAATCAATCACGTGTAAATCATATTTTCAAAGCCCAATAAATCCCTCACCACATAGAACTAAGATTTTCCTTCAAGAATGTCAACAAGAAGCTCTTCAAAGGAAATGGTAATGCGGTCAACAATCACTGTGAATTTGGTATTTGGATGCCTCCAAACAGTCACATGCACAAGCATGTGACATGAGGGGAAAGTAAGGACAAGCCCTTGAGGTTTTGTTTCACTTCATATGTGTGGCTAACAAAGATTAATTTCCGCATATTCCATCAGTAATATTAAAAATTTTGAAAATCAATCACCACAAAATGTTAATTGGCTGTGCTAGCTAAAAGTTAAATACAAAAGCCTAACATATGACATGATTTAAGTCTAAAAGGAGACTCAACAAAAAGTCAACTTAGTTAAATATAAACTCAGGGTTTAATTTCACATGAGAACCAAAGAAAATACATGAATATTATTGCATATGAATCAAGTAAACAAACTTTCTTCGGAAACAAAAATTTTCATAGGACATGTGAGGAGAGCCTATTTCAGTTTATAAGGAAAGAGATCAAAACAAATTTAAGCCAACTGAAGCTAACAAAATGTCCAACCACTCTTATGAGAGCAATGACATTTAATACATTATATTACAATTGAACTACTAGAATGATTCTCTAAACAGAAAATCTTTGGTCAAATTCCTATTCACTTATACATAATAGTTGTATACCCCTCCAGTCAAGAATAAGTTACACTTTGGCCAAATTTTGACTTAAAATTTCTATCTCTTTATGAAATCAAGAAAGTGTTTATTTATTTCTTCCAACCTTACCCTTGTTCTTTGATACCATGAATCACATATCAATTTTGTTAGATTTTCAATTGGCCAATGGAAACTACACAATACACTTTGGTTCTTCTTTACTACACATTAATGACATTCAACTCTTTACAAATCAATAATATGATGAAACAGGTAACTTTTGAGCAAAACCAACAAAAGGGTATCCTAGGTTAAGAATTATTTACAATGTCATGTTTTAGTAATCTATGTGAAAGGCCAAAACATGACACTTAATTCTGGACCAAAAGGGAGGATTAATTAACCAAGTTTTCCAATTAAACTAACCCATACCAAACAGATCCAAAGAGAAGATAAAAACCTTTCTGAACTTCACAATAATATCTCTCAAACATTTCCATCCTCCAATCTTGAATCCAACTGATGCTCCCATGACTCGGCTTAAAATCCAATTCAATAACCTGGAAGCAAAACTGAACAGAAAGGAAATATTTGTGATTACCACGCACTGAAGATACAACTATTTCATATACAAATACTGAGAATAAAACTCAATTTGCCAAAAGATCATAAACTTTCCATGACAGAAACCACAAAAATCGCCAACTTGTGAAAAATTGCATTTAAATTCAATACAATAAACATAAATGCAGATAAAGACATAAAACTTTTCCAGTGGAAAGAATACTATTTAGAGTTTGACACGTGACAGCAACAATGTCATAGAATTGGAGAAAAGGGTGAAATTTCATCCAGCTGGAGGAGAAAAATATTTTCAGCAAGATAACTTGGGTCATTATAAAGAAGAGCCAACTGATTTAATCAGATCTTTCGTATTTGTGGGAGTGTACAACTCCATGAAGTTTAGTTACAATGAGTTGGATATATTTAAACACCATGTGAAGCTTCAGCTATAAGATTGCATATATGATGTTGCATATCGAATTTTATATGCAATTGGTGTTTATTTCACCAAGAACAGAGTCTTCCATAAGTCATTTTCTAGTTCTCTATAGGAAAAGAAAGCAAGTGTAAGAAGAGATTTAAGAAGATCAGGACTTCATAAAAAGTTCAGTATTGATGTTAAGATGTATATTATCCCTAGCACTTGTAATGCTAACTGAAACAAAAGGGGGAAAAAAAAAAGAAAGAAAGAATAATGAAGTACGACCCAAAGTTCTAGTTAACTTTCAACTACCAATTCCTCAATCTGTCAATCATAATAAACAGGAGGGGGAAACAAACTCAAATGTAATTTTCTTTGCAATATAATGACAAGAAGTGTCTTTTTTTCTGTGAGCACCTATTCTCAGCTACAAGTGCTTCTAGTACCAACATGCCAAATTCCCAATTCTATAAGCCTACCATTATGATAAACTTGTATGCATCTGATTTCTAGAATGTGGAGTAAGTTCAATTGTCAAAGGACAGCAACTAGACAACCCAAATCTTTCCCATTCCACATCTGAAACCCCTATTGCTTTCTGCCTTTCTTACTCCAACAACTCTCATGCTAGATGACAAGTCACACAGTTACTTTCAGCTCTAAATAAGTGATTCTGATAGGACTTAGAAGTAAGTGGATAAACTACATAGTGGAGTCCCATCCTGTGGCAAGGACAATTGCACAATTCAAGAATCATTGTTCATGTGCTGGATAAAAGCAGTTGGCAACCCCCATGCCAAAACCCTCTTTCATGTTGACTAGCAACAGAAACTTAACCTCTTTGTCAAGTACAAATCAGAAGTCTGGTGGCCAGACTCAATTAAAGTGACAGGAATTATGTTCAAGGCCAACCCAGAAAATCTCAAATGCTGGTCTGGAAAAAACCCATCCTTTACATCTAGTTAAGTTGATAAAAATCATTTTCATAACTACAGCATTTGCCCTAGTTTTGGCAATGCTTTCTTCATATCCTATAACTAACTTTAGCAAAAAAAATTTCCATTCATATTCCAAATTTGTTATATATTTCCCTACATCTATTTTGACCATTAAGCACTGTAAGAAAAAAACAAAATGGCATCAAAACAAATATCAGCTCTGCTAGAAATCTCTGGCTTTACAGTTAACTGATCATCTCCTTCGGATGCTTAAAAACACTCCCCAACATGTTGCAATTCAAACAGAAAAGGGCCGTAAAAATGCATGGTGGTTTGTTGCAAGACAGAGAGGCATGGATGTTGGAATAACCTATGAACTAAGTGTTAAATTGAGTTAAATTGCCACCTACTCTAAAAGCTTAAGCTGATAAAGAGGTGATAAATTTATCATCTTAACACACCCCCTCACGTGTAGGCCTATCACAAATTTTCTTAACAAGGCCCAACACGTGCACAATAATCAATAAATGGGGGCAATAGCAGGGATTCGAACACAGGACCTCCCACTCTGATACCATGTTAAATTGAGTTAAATTGCCACCTACTCTAAAAGCTTAAGCTGATAGAGAGGGGTTAAATTTATCCTCTTAACACTAAGCACCTCACAAGAAATCTTATAATAATTCATGAAGCAATTCAAGTACAATGAAATCATAAGGCTTAAGCTGTATTTACTGGCCAAACTACACAATTTGACAGTGAAACTGCACAGATTATTTCATTTTCCTTTTCCTTTTTTGCGAATAATCCTGACCATTATTTTCTATTTAGAGAGCTCCCAGGCAGTTGGATTCTTAATTCATACTCCATTATTTATTATGTTCCACCATAAAATACAAGAAACTTCCATGGTGCAGATTGCTAAGGTATCACATGCACAAGTTGACAATTTCCTTGTCACTTCTGTTATCCTTATGTCTATGGCTTTCTTCCCCATCCTTTTCAGGGTCATTCTTCTTTTATAGTTCTATGAGCCATCTGCATATTCTTTTCAATGGTAATTTGAAAAAGATAAAAAATAAAAGGAAAAGGAAGGGGAACAACAAAGGCTCAAATTGAAATGTAAGGGCCTCATTTAGTGTGTGTTAGACGAAATAGCTATAATTATGATTGATGTTCCAGGTAACTGAGCAGAGTGTTGACATTTAGTCATCATTATTCTTATGGTTGCATTGGAATCCAATGAGTAATTTTTTGTTCTACTTGGATGTTTCCTGATGTAGGACGGGTCACGGACCAACTTTTTGGCTGGTTTGAGAAACAAAATAGGCCCAAGAACTACAAAAATTAATGGAACGTGTGACCTTGGGGTTTCAGGTCAGCCCAATTTCAATAAATTGCAACTTATTTTTAATTTACTCTTTTATTTCAGTTTTCTAGTATTAATTGGATTAGGGTTTCACATTTAGACTCTAAATAGTGTTATTTTCATTATTTGGGAATTCATCAATTATATAATACTTCCCGTAAATTTGTGAGTTTTGGACTTTTCCAGAACACATCGTCAGAAATAGCAATTTCCTAAATTTACAAGGAAGGGGAAAAGGATGGCAGATTATGACATGGATGCTTGAGTATTTTAGACTACAATAAAGCCCAAACAAACCACATAAAGCATTATTCAGTGTATACAAGGAAATGAGGACCTTAGTTCAAGTTAGTAGTACTGAAGGTTCCTGTGTTTAATCTCTCTCTCAGCATCATCAACATTACCACATCACCAAGAAAAGTGTTATCTCATACCTCCTACTAGTACTACATATAATGGCCAATAGCACAGGCACCCAAAGGTGGGTGCAGAAACATTGGTCACATTTGAGCTACTTGATTTTTGCCATAACAGTTAATGATTGAAATCTAAGGAGAATTATCATTATGTGGATGAAACAGCATAAATACAAACAAAAAGAGGGGAGAACAACCACCACCATTTAAAACATTTAATAGCACCAAACTGCCTTTAAGACGTGATAGTTTACAAAACCAGGCTGCTACCATGACGAAATTTCAGACTCAGAAGTGAAATCAGTTCTACCTCAAGAGACTCAAAACCAACCTTCCAAATTCGACAACTACTTTACCTATTATAGGTACCTAAGACAACAGGACCTGAAAATTCAAACTCCTACATACCCCCACCCCCGAAAACAAAACACTGCATTCACAATCAGTACACTAATATCAGTAATATATAATTAAAGAATTTCCAGACTTACGTGAAAACAAGCCATAATATGACGGAAACGAAGAGGAATCCGAATAGGAATTTGGCCGGTGATAGTCCCATTCTGAACAGAGCAAGCTTCGATCTTCAAAATTCTGCGACTTAGAAATGAATCATTGTTCGGTAAAGAAATGCAATACATTGATTCTAATTACTGAACATATCTGCATATGAAGACAAATCCCTAACACCGAAAATTCAACACAAAAAGAATATTTTTTTTCTCAAACGATCAAGTTAATTGTTGAGAAAAATAAACAAATAGAGAGAGAAAGAGAGGGTGGAGAGACGATGATGAGAGAGTGAATGTAGGAGAAAAAAAAAAAAATAGTAATAATAATAAAGAATAGGAGTACGATCCGAGAAATATGTTCGTTCCCTCTGAGAACGAGTATTATACTCTATTCCATGGAAGAGAGAAGAGAGAAACAGCAAGAAGGAGAGAGAGAGAGAGAGAGAGAGAGGGAGAGTCGTGTTCGCGTAACAGGGAAGGTGGAGGTGGAGATCGGTGGGGTGAGATCAGATGCAGTAGGACGTACGGGAAGAGCGTGAGAGTGTTTTTTGGTTTTTTTTTTTTTTTTAAATTATTATTATAAGGAAAATTTATGGGGAGTGGCCAGGGTGTCGGTCGTTGGTTTTTCGGACGTCGTGCATGAGGTGTCTCTGTTGATTGTTTCTATTAAATGACAAAATTGTCCTTCTTCCGTATAATTTTATTTTAATGTCCTTTAGCTTTAAATTTTAAGAAAATTAACCCATTACTTTATTTTAATTAACTAATACTCCTTTTTTTTTTACTTTTTATATATATCTCTCTTATAATATATTTAAAAATAGATATAATTAAAAAATTAGTGGTTTTTATTATTAAAATATTAATTTTTATATTAATTGATTGCTAATCTTTATATATTTATCTCCATTTTTTAATTTTTTAGCACAATTAATCTTTTTATCTAAGTTCATTAAAAAATAGCATGCACTAATGTTTAGGGGTAAAATAGTTATTTTAAAACTTATTCCCTTTCTAAGTGTAAATCTATGATTTTTATTCAATTATCAAAAAAAAATTTACTCATAGAATTAGACAAAAAAATTTAAAAATTAAAATTAAGAATGAAGTTGTATAAAATTAATAATTTATTGACGAAAATTGTGAATTTCATAGTATGAAAAATTAGTCATTTTAGTTTTCATACTAATTTTGTTTAGATAAAATCCTTTTTTTATTTTTTTTTATAAACGAATCCCTTTCTTTTTTACTTGGATAAACGGGTCTTTTTGACTAATTTTGTCTAATTCTGATTACCTGCTTTTGTGAGAATTTGGAGGAAAAAATGTGTTAAAAAACAAAAATACCCTCTATTAAATTCACACTTGAAAGGGCATGTAAACTCCAGTGATCACAATTGGACAAAAATCGGTCAAAAGGATTTATTTGTCTAAACAAAAAAGAAAAATTTGTGTTCCATTTCCGAGGGGAAAAAAAAAAAAAGAAAAAAGAAAAATTTGTGTAAACTGAGGACTAAAAATAGTCAATTTTCCGTCTTAGTACCCGTTTAGTTTTTACATTTTAATCAAAGAGAGTTCTGACCAAGACAATTTGACACGAGAGCTAAGGGGAAGTTTACACTAATTTTACTAGTTAAATATAGCAGCCGTGGAATTTACAAACCGAAAATCTTTGCTAGGGTTTAAAGAAGGTTTTCGAAGTTAAAAACACAGAATTGCAAGAGGAAGGTGGGGAAGATTCAGGAGCTGCCTTCCGAAATCGGGAAAGTAATTTGCTCCCAAAATTTGATTTTTCGCAATCTGCTTTCTCAGAAAGCATGGCAGAAGCAGATACATCACCGATTAATAATGAAAAATTAAGCAAGTGAGTTATTTTTTCCTTTTCACTTTTGTAGATTGGGGAAGCTTTACTGGCTGCTCTTGCTTTTGTTGATTTTTGGTTTTTTTTTTTTTTTTTTTAATTTAACATTTAATTTTCTGAATTAAATTTCAGAGAAGCGCCTCAGTTGGTTGCTTTGTTGAAGGAATTGAAGGAGGGATTAGATTTAGTGAGGTCAAAGATTGAGGCCCTTACTGAGAAGGTAAGGAATTTCTTTTAGAAATTTATGTCTTGCATTTTTGGGTGAAATTAGAAGTCCAAAGTTTTGCGAGGTTTTTAAGAAAAGATTATGAAGATTAAGGAAAGAGGATGTCTTTAGTATATGATGCCTACAATGGTGAAACAGCTTGTGAGTATCCATCATCACATGGAATAATTTTGAATTCCGGGGAGTCTCTTGGATGTGAGCTGTTTTTTTTTGCATTAATCAACAGGATATTGCCCTTGTGACTTGTAATGGTATAAAATTGAGAGGCTGTTGTTCCATTTATCCTTAATCACTTGGTCTCATGATTATCTAGGAGTTTGAGAGGCACTCTGATGCCATGTTGTTGTTGTGTGGTTAGTCTCTGTTACAGTCACCAGTTGATTAAATGTCTCCATAAGACAATACAAAGAGTAGATATATGTTTCCCATGAAAATGATACTAAGTGGAGAACCAGATTCATTCCTGTTGAGTAGTGTATTAAGAAGTGAGGCAAGATCAAGAGTAAAGTATGTATTTGTTATAGTCTTTCCTTTCTTATTCTTTTTGAGTTCCTCTGTTTATTTATTAGGTTAAAGCAGATTGCTTCCCCACAAAAGATGGAATAAGCTATCTTGAGGCAAAGCATTTGTTGCTCCTGAATTATTGTCAGTCGCTTGTATACTATTCGCTCCGTAAGGCAAAAGGTTTTTCAATTGATGGACATCCAGTTGTAAAGAGCCTTGTGGAGATTCGATTGTTTTTGGAAAAGGCATGTATATCTACCACTCAAAATGTTTGATATTTATTTAGCTGTTGCAACCTACAATTAGGTTCAATTAATAGCAGCGAACTATACATTCTGTTGTAGATTTAGGTATGGAACAATTTATGATTCTAATCATGGTTGATCTTTTACTTTTGATTTTTCAATATCATTTCATTGCTTGCAGATCCGCCCAATTGATAAGAAACTGGAATATCAAATAAAGAAGCTAACAAAAGGTACAGGAAATGCAGTAGGGCAACCTCATTCACTTGAGAAGGAAAATGACACTACTGCCAAGAAGGAGGAAGAGGAGTTGTTAAAATATCGTCCACGGCCAGACTTACTTGTCAGCAAAACAGATATCACTCCAGAGGTAGGTGAAAATATCTATTAGGAAGCCGTAATATATATTCTTTATTTGGGAGGTTATCTTCATGGTTATTATGAAACAGAGGCTTCAAAAAATTGTGCCGACATGAAGATCTTATTCATTCTCTTGTTTTTGGGAATTACAGGATGCATCTGGTGTTTACAAACCCCCCAAAATTGCACCTGCTTCTATGACATCACGAGAGGAGAGGAATGCTTTGAGAAAGGAGCAGCAACTACTGCGGCAATCAAGAGAGAGCGCTTATGTTAGAGAATTGTTGGATGATCTTGAGGGGAAACCTGAAGAAGTAGAGAGCTGACTGTTACTAATTTTACATGTCAATGAATTTTGTATGCACTTAATTTATGTTGCATTTCAATTATGCAGGTTGCAGAAGTTGTTGGAGCTGAAAGTAGGGAACTAACAAAGTACATGGCAAAGATGGAGGAACGAGCACGCCAAGAAGAAGAACTTTTCACACGTGCTCCACTCACAAAATTGGAAAAAAAGCAAATGAAGCATATGAAGAAGTCCAGAAATGGGTAAGCTCCATGAATTCAATGATTGTAATGCAATTAATTTTTTACAGCAGACCGTAGTCCCTGTGCACAAACATTCTGGAAGACCTCTGCTACTTGAACCAAATTCTTGGCCTCTACTTGGCCTGATTTATTTTCTGATCCTTTGTAGGCTGCTTGGTCTCTCAGAGAGTTTCTATGATGAAATTAAGAGTTTACCTCTCGTTAATGGTGCACCAGAGCAATCAACGGGCTTTGATAATGACAGAAGAGGGGAGAGAAGACCCAAAAAACAGAAGGTAAGATTATATTTGTGTCACCCCATTTCAGAGAGAAGGATCTCTGATCATCCACCTAGAAGGGCAATAAAGATAGAGTAGTCAATTTAGCATCCTTACAACAAAAAAAAAATAAAAAATGAAAAAAGAGTTTCTTTTTGCCTTTTCTTGTGCCATTTTCAAGTTATTACGATGTGCATGCCTATGGTTTGGAAATTTGATGTCCAGTCAATTGCAATGTTTTCCCGCTTGGTACCTTTTTTGTTGCTCAAGTTGAAGTCCCTTTAATGAATTCTGGTTGGAGAACTGTGTCCAAGTTGGAAACACCCCTTTTGTTCTATATTAAGTGTATAAATTCTACCTCTTTCTATTAGTTTAAGTTTTTGAAATATGTAAAAATTTAACATGATATCAGAATGGGGTATCCCTGTGTTTGAGCCTAGGATCTATCCCATTTTTTGGTTGCTGGACCTGTTATTAAGAATTTGTGTTAGTAAGAGATTATTGAGCTAGGGCCCATTTCCGCTGGCTTTGTATTTGTTTCGTGTTTTCTGAATCAAGTGCCACAAGGGTATTCACATTTGAGGTGAATCTGCATGGACTGTGAAGTTTTAGCAAAAATTAGCTGGTTTTAAGGCCAGTTGCCAGTTGATTAGTGTACAACTTCTGCCTTGAGAATGTGTGTAAGCTTCTGTAAGGTAATCAAATAAGATGGTGGGTTATCTGAACGCAATAGAATTCAGGCAGACAAACTGCCAGGGTTGTGTAATTGGTTGATTATGAGATTAATTGCTTTAGTTTTGCTTTCTTCTATTATTATATTTAGCTAAATAAGCTTCTTTGTCTCAGTTGTAATTGGTATCTTACCATGCTTTTCTATTTGTTTGTGTTGACGATTCTTGAAAATGGCTGACATTATCTGCTAATTCACAGAGGAAGCACTAAGCGACAGCCAAATCCTGGGTTTGCACCTGCAATGTGAAATTAGAGCTTTGCAATGACTAGGGGGCATTTTACATCTCCAGTGTCCCTACCCAGGGAGTCAATAGAATATGGCTCGATCAGGCAGGCTTATGGTTTTCTCCTGGCCTAGAATCTGTTGTTAATGTTTCCCTTTGTCCCGTGTCCCTCAAAATTTTGTGCATGTCAGGTTCTTGAGGAGGATCATGGCACATATTTGACAACATTGAAAAACGATGTCTTATGCACAATTCTTTAAAATGTGAAATTTTCAACATTTTAGTTCAATATATATTCCCAACTAGTTTTCCTTCTTGTAGGTTCGTGTGTAATTAACCCTTTTAAGCATAGCCAATGTACTGCCATATTCATTTCACTATACTGATTTAAACCAAGTTTGTGGTGGTTGATTCATGATTAGTAGCACTCAGCTATGGTTTATCAATAGTTGTCAACTGAATTTGCTTGATCCCATTTTCCAACAAAGCTTTACAAAGATCATAAATTTAGCATCCCTTAATGCTACCATTATTTGCAAGTCCATAATCTATACTAAACCATCAAATGGGGGGTGGGGTGAACTGAAAAAAAAAAAAAGGATTGTATTACATAAAGCATCGTAGGAAATAGCAAATTTATGATCACCTTAATCATACATTTGCCCTTGCTTTCTTCCTCTACCCAGACCTCCAGAGGTTTGTATTAGGAAGTTTACTTGACTGACATATTCCACTTGTAAAGCTTCTTCAATGCTTGAACACCAAAAGGCACACCTGCAGCACATAACACATAGCGAAACCTGACAGATTCATCAGGAGCAATGGCAAAAATAGCAGAAGCATAAGTAGCAAACATGGACAAGGTTGCAACCCAAATCTCAAAATGAAATGGGAACTTATAGGTAAGTGATATGATGATGAGAATACATGTGGAAAGAGCTATTGTATTTGATATCAAGAACACATAAAAAGCTTGTTTCTGATCTGCATATATAGCTCTTCCTGCTTTATGCCCATCAACATTATCTTGCCACACCCCACCTGGTGGATTCACCCCTGCTGAAAATGTTACAGCTGCTATGAGTGCCACAACAATGAGCAGAACGTTCCTTGTTTCTGTCGGAGTTTCCTGGTCTTCATCGTACCTGAACCGGAAAAATCCCCGTCCCGGAGTTCCACATGGACTAGCCATCGTTTAACCTAAAGAAAATGCAATTCCTTACTTCTTGAGGAATGAAGTCTTGTAAGTCTCCCTATATTTATTTGCAAGAGGAGAAGGGAAAATTGAAATTTTCCTTGGACTGTCTTTGGGAAGATTGGACTTTATTGGCTATTTTAAGTCATATATATATATATATTTTTTTTTTTTTCTCCCCTCTCCAATTTGCTTTTTAAAATTAGGAAGTTCAGAAGTAAGCCAATTTTTATTAAAATAAAGTGCAGTGCAGATAATTAGTACTAATTTCTGAAGTCAACTGTGAGTAGGATAATGCTTGGCTTCTTCACATTGATAATGAAATTCATAAGCACGACTATTATTGACTAAGTCTTTTTTGTATTTTTTTTCTTGGTGGGTTACTATGACTAAGTCTTGGTACGAACAAATTGATTGATGAGATAAAATTAAAAAAAAAAAAAAAATTCTATAATAAAATTGTTTGTAGAGGAGGGAGGTAGGGAGAATATTCCTACAATGAAGGAAATTTACTTTAAGGAAATTCAAGTAAATAAATAGGTAATTGAATATTACCTATTTATCAAAAAAAAAAAAAAGGTAATTCAATATTACAGAACATTTTACACAAGTTATTAGTTGGCATAAATTGTCAAGCTAAGCTAAAGTCTCCCAATTGAGTTTGTTTTCATCACAAAGGATTGGTGACTGGTGACCTTGTATATATATATATTAAAAAAATTAACCAATTTCATCTACCTTAATAATTCATTCGAGTTATAAGTGAAAAATAGAGAGAAAGATATTGTCTTTGTATTTCATTCATCAATCAATAATAGTTCTACAAGTCCTCTATTTATAGAGATACAATTGTAAAGATTTAAAAGACTTAAAAGACTATGAAGTAAAAGGTCAATAGTACATGAAAGTCTATCATGGATAAAAGACTAGGGAGCAAATAAGTAAATAGAACATAGGAGTCTTCAATGCATATTCATATAATAAATATATTTATAACACTTCCCCTTGAATGTCTATTATACAAGGAATATGCCTTATTAAAACCTTACTAGAGAAAAACCCAGTAGAAAAAAACCTCAATGAAGGAAAAAGAGTATACCTTCTATTGTACGCTCCCCTTGATTAGAACATTGTATAAAATCTCTAAATCGATGCTTCCAATTTGACACACTTAATCTTTCAAATGTTGAAGTCGATAATACCTTTATAAACAAATTTGCCAAGTTGTTACTTGAACGAATCTGCTGAACATCTATATCACCATTTTTTTGAAGATCATGAGCAAAGAAGAATTTTGGCGAAATGTTTTGTGCAATCCTATTTAATATATTTTTCCTTCAATTAAGTTATATATGCTGCATTATTTGCATATAGAGGGGTTTGGAATCTCTCTTCTGGGAGATAAACCACAACTTAGTCTAATATAATGAATTATTGACCTCAACAAAACACATTCTCGACTTACTTCATAAATAACTATAATCTTATGATGATTAGAAAAAGTTGCTACTATACTTTGCTTTGTAGAGCGTCATGATATAACAATATTGCCATATATAAATAAATAGCCACTTTGAGAACGTGTTTTATGTGGGTCAGAAAAATAACCAACATCAGCATACTCATATCAATTGTTCCTTGAAGATATCAAACAATTGGTTTAATTTTATTCAAATATCTCTTAGTTGGAGGTAAACTGAATCTTGCTAATAAATTAATCACAAGAGTTATATCAATCCTCATATAATTATCAAGATACATTAGTGTACCTTTTGCACTTGGATAAGGTACTTCGGGACCAAGATGTACTTCAAATCCTCATGAGATCGAAAAATATCCCTTTTTGTATCAAGTGAATAACCATTGAGGTACTAAATGGATGCACTTTGTCTGTGTAAATCTTTTAAGGACATTTTATGTATAAGTTGATTGATGAACAAAATATTTATCGTTCAAGTTCTCGATCTTCACATTGAGATAAAATTTTCTTTTGCAAAAATCCTTTTATCTCAAATTTCTTTTTCAAAGATGCATTGCTTTTGAAATCTCTTCACGAATTCCAATATATTTAAGTCGTTACCATAACCAACGATTATAGCAAAACTTGAATTTGCTTTCTTAGTAAAAACATATGGATGAATTTGGTCATTTTGATAACCCACCTTTAATAGATATTTACTGAGACGATTTTATCACATTCGTTTAAATTTCTTTAAACCATATAATCTTTGTAATATAATTATCGAGAATTTGAATTGTATGCTTCAAGGATTTTCATATAAATATCATTAGGTGAGCCATATAAGTAGGCTATAGTTACGTTCATAAGATGCATATTAAAATTTCATTATACCAAAACATAATTGCATCCACCACAATAAAATATATGACTTCGTAGTTAATATAAAATTTTGCAAAATTCTTGTGCAACAAGTTGTGTTTTATAAAAGCTTCACATTTTTCAAGTGAGTCCAATCATGTTTCAACTGCATCTTTCTAAAATATAATCAATCACATCTATGTCATTGACGGATGTAGGTTTATGATCACCATCATCATTCGCAATGATTATTGCTATATTACTCATAAAAATATTGTCGATAAATATTTCTTTTTGTTTCAATTGTTTCCCATAAAAACATAACTTATTGAGATCTCATTATTCTCCTCTTTTTCGTTATTTTTAGGTACATGAACTTCATCTAGAGTTCTTCTATTTGTTATGTCTCTAGACTCTTATGAAGTATCAATATGAGCTGATTGAGAACCAATTAGTCTACCACGCTTCTGGCATGCCATACACTGAATTTTTTTTTTTTATTTCATTGATAGATTGTCCTATCAAAACATTAATTCATACGGAGCATTTGTAACTGCTATATGTGACTTAGTCACTTTCTTTAGGTCAGTAAATATATCTGGTTGTTTGTATTGTACAATGAGACTATCTTTTAAACAACAAGTTTGCATTTCTTTGTATATTGATCAAAATATTCCCAATATTATCAAGTTGCATTTTTGTTTCTCCCCCTAATATTGAGAATTATGATTTATTATAATTGTGAAAAGATCTCCAATAGCTCTTATGATAGGAGAATCAAATTTAGAATATATTTCCAATCTCCTTTGAAAACTCATCTTTGTTCATTGTGGTAGAATCATATATCGCACATTCAAATAATTCTAAGACGAATAATATTTGGCTACTGACCATTAGCGAATTGTAAATAGGGAGAATTTATGATAATTTGTAGGTATGATGCGCACAAGTGTTGTTGCATACAAAATTGCATGGCCCCAAGTAGTAATGGAAAGTTTCATTTTCATAAGCAATGGTCTAGCTATTATTTGAAGTCGTTTAATAAATGATCTAGTTAACCCATTTTGTGTATGAACATGAGCTACATGATATTCAACACTTAAGTCAATTGATTTACAATAGTCTTGAAATAAACATTCATCAGCATTATCAAGACATATTGATTTAATTATATAATATGAAAATTGTGCTCGTAGCCTTATAATTTGAGCAAGTAAAATCGCAAACTCCATATTGCGAGTTGATAACAAACATAACAAACATACATGAGACCATCTACTAGATGCATCTATTAGGACCATAAAATATCAAAATAATCTGCATAAAGGATGAATGATGTCACATATATCACCTTGAATTCTTTCCAGAAATATTGGAGATTCAATTCCAACTTTAGCTAATGATGACTTAATGATTAGTTTGCCTTGAGAATAAGAAGCACATGAAAATTCCTTTGATTGAAAAATCTTCAGGTTTTTCAATGAGTGTCCATGTGAATTTTCAATAGTTCTTCGCATCATACTTGAACTAAGATACTCTAACCGATCATACCAAATAGTGAAAGTATTTGAATCAATAAACTTCCGGTTTATTGTGGTATGTGTTTCAATTGTACTAATTCTTATTTGATACAATGTTTGTAATATAGAAGTCTCATTGTTTCCCTCGTTTATAGTTTCCATATAATATCCATTAAAACAAATATCTTTAAAACTCAACAAATTTCTTTGAGACTTAATGGAATACTTAGTATTGTTAATTTTATTCCATTAGTTAACATTATAATTGCTCTTCCAGAGCCTTCAATTAATTTTGTTCTACCAGAAATTGTAGTAACATATGTATCATTTATCTTTACATCGATAAAATATTTTCTATTTTAAGGATGATATGATCAATCGCACCATTAGCAAGACATATATTTTCATCCATTTTCTTCAATATATATATATATATATATATATATATATATGTAATAATAAAATAAATATTACAATAAAAGCGGTATAAATAATTATGACAAAATAAGGAAATAAAGCGCTACAAATAAAAGTGAAAAGCAAAATTAAATAATGTCATCCACACATTATTTATGTGATTCGTAGCCATCCTGCTGTCCTGATTCGCGGTATCTAACTTCAAATAGATAATTGTGCAAAGATGCGTGTTCGAATCTCAATTCACACATATACACACATGATTATGCAGTATGCTACATGTGAATGTTGTATAATAATATGCATAATCTTAACATATATATAATAAAATCTAATGAAAATATAAGCATAATCGTAAAAGATATAATAAAATTTAATCAAAAAAATAAATATAGTCGTAAAAATAAACATACCAGAATAATATAATCTTAAAAGACAAAGATACTGGAAAGATATAATCTTAAAAAATAAAGATACTAGATACTTGAAAGATATAATAATATGCATAGGATAAACTAAAATATAAATAAAATAAGTAATAATAATCAATGTGATTTTTAATTTTATTTTAGGACTCTTTCATCACCCAACAGGTAAACAATTTTTCCTTCTTGATGAAAAAGTTAGCCACGTTCAAATGAGTGACGTCGATAATAACATTATCCAGATTATAATCAAGATTACAATAATTGACTTCAACATTTCTATCTTTTCCTTAAATGAATGTTTGATAAAGGTCAATTAAATATTTTGTTGTATGATAGGTACGAGACCAATAACCTTTTATGCCACAGTGATGACAAAAATTTTCAAATTTTTAACAAATTTATGTGACTTCGATCATTATTATTTGTCACTATTTCGTTCACTTCTAGGAATAGAGTAGAACTAGTGGGATAAATTAAAAGATAAATAAAAGATGAACTTTCCACTTCTGGTGATTATAAAATATTTGGTTAAATTTATCATGACCTCTTATGGGTCATATATCATAACAATATTTATATATTGGAAAATTGGTCATTTTAGTCCCCATACTAATTTCGTGTGGACAAATGAGTCCCTATTTTTTATTTTTGGACAAAGGGATCCCTTTTAACTAATTTTTATCCAAAAATACAACAAGAAAATAGAGGAATTATGAGAAAATTAAAAGTAAAATGAAATAATTATTATCACAATATGTAAAATAATAATAAATCATGTAAAAATTAACAACTTTTTTCAAATAAAATTGGTCAAAATGATCTGTTTGTCCAAACAAAAAAAAATGAGGATTCGTTTGTCCAAAAATTAAAATACAAGGACCCCTTTGTCCAAACGAAAAAAGAATGGGATTCGTTTGTCCAGAAATAAAAAACAGGGACCGCTTTATCCAAACGAAATTAGTATGGGGACTAAAATGGTCAATTTTCCTTTATATATTTCTTGTCCATATCGCCATATCTTTATAATATTATATTTTAAGAGAATGACCATCTTCTAGTGGCCAAAATATTTTTATAATATCTTTCGACTTTCTTTTGAAAATCGAATATTTTCTACAATCATATTTCAACCATCTTTTAGTGACCAAAAATTTCTTGTAATATCTTTCAACTATCTTTTGGTGGTCGAATATTTTCTACGACTATTTTAGTCGATGTTTCTTATGACCATCTTCTAAAATGACATTATCTGTCGAACATATCTTAATTAGATGCATCTTTGCATCTACAATTCGTGAAAAATAAAATCTTTTTGGTGATTTTAAAGAACCACAAATTTGTTATAACAATAAAACTACATACCTTTTTATTCTTCTTGAGTCAAACTTCAAATTTTAGATTCTTATATCAAACTTCAAACTTCTTGGTAAAACTCTCATAGTGTGTGATAGAAACTCATGAAAATTACTACTAAAATATTCATACAAAATTATTAAATAATATACAAAAACTAATGATAGAGACTCGTGCTATAATGTGTTATAAAACTAAGGGTAAAAAATAAAGAGAAAGATATTGTCTTTATATTTCATTCATCAATCAATAATGGTTCTACAATACAACTGTAAAGACTTAAAAAAAATTTAAAGACTATGAAGTAAGAGGTCAATAGTACATAAGAGTATCATGGATAAAAGATTAGGGAGCAAATAAGTAAATAAAACATAGGAGTTTTCAATAAATATTCATATAATAAATATATTTATAACAATTCAATTATTTTATAATTTCGGACAATAATTTTTTTTAATTAAATTTTCGTTAATCAAATATTCTTTTACTAAATCCTTTTTCGTTAATTTTTTTTTCCTAAAAAATCATCTTAAAAGAAATTAAGTACATGTGCACTCATTTCTATACAAAGACATAGAAAAAGATAATCTGATGAGCAGAGTTGATTTGAATAAATACAAAACTTTAGGATTAATATGCAAATAGAAAAACTTTATTCATCTTTCCCATTTTTTCTCTTGCCTAATACGCACACATATCTCGTAGGCACATCAATGGAAAGTCTGTAATAGAAGAGAGAACTTCTTGGACTCGCTAAAAAGTACACACATCAATTAAAGGAAAAGAGACCCTAGTGGTATTCTTTTCCTCAATTTTTTTACACACCGCCCCACACCCCCCCCCCCCCCCCCGCCCCCACAATATAACGAATAATGCATATACATATTACATACAATTTAGAAACCATTCTAGCTTCACGGTATTGTGATTGCAAGTTCAACCATATAAGAAATCAGTGGTAAAAGGATCTCCCAGAGAGTGACAAAATAAGAAGCAAAAAAATTATCCAAATTTATCTTTTTCTCGGACCTTTGATGTGTGACAGACAATGGTTCAGAGAAGACAGGATAGAACATTTCATCTGATGTTGAGGAGATAATGGTCAATCAATTTCAGATTTCACCTTCTGAGTCTGAGGCATGTTGTATAAGAAAAGACCAATCAAGAGTACAATACTGCCCAGTTGAAAAAAGGGACTTAAGTGTACGCCTTCAGGAAGGTATGGCAGTGGAAGGGAAAGGATGTAAATTGAGATAGGAACTGCACACAAAAAAGAAGCATAAACTAAATGCATGTACAACTAAAAATTCTTCAGTTGGTGGATTCAAGTTAAAACCTGACGATATTATGGCAAGGGAAGAAACCACAGCTGAGGATATCTTCACAAGACGGAGAACTGATATATTGAAACATACGTTGAAGAATAGGTATAGGAGAGGTAATAATGGAGCTCCATCACAGCCTGAGAAATGAATAGGTTAGCAGTATGCTACTCAGATATACAATTATAGAGAAGCACAGCATAAGGAGCAGTAAGCGCATTTAGTCATTTGGAATTAGATAATTACGAGAGAACTGAAGTGTTAATTATCCAAAAAGAATATTGTCATTTCTCTGATTTATGCACAAGCCACTAAAGGGTAAGAAGATACAACATTCTTCTCATTCTTGAAAATTATATTAGTCAGAGCTAAATGGGATAAATCGGGGAAGTGAAAGAAATTTTGAATTTTATAGAACATTTTTGCTTTCTGTGAACATCTCAATTCAAGTAGGACTTCTAGGAATTTTTTCATTGATGACAACATCATAACTCACCATTGTCATGGATTATTGTCCCCCATGGTGTTGCTTACAATGCAAATTAAAGAAACAAGATGTGCAAACAACACATTATCAGCACCATGCAAGTAGGTCAGAATTCAGAAGACTACTTCCCCTTTACTGTTGAACTACACAATGAGGGCATGAAAAACTTTACCTGTAACATTCGATCCATAATTCAGGAAGCAACCTACTCCACTCTTTAAATATGAAGGGAGCTGGGAGAATGGTATACCTCCCAAGTTTGACAATACAGGAAGAAAGAGAAGCACAAAGAGTGCCTACAATGCAAAGCAAACATGAGATAAAAATTGAGACATACAACAAAATATAAGATCAAAATATTAGGAAAGTTAGACTTTAATCTTCATAATGAATGAGATAAAGCTTAATATTTAAGAAATAGCATTTAAAAAAAAAAAAAAAACAGCTATACCTCAAATTGTAATAGTCATTAAACAAGGTGCATGAAATAAAGCTTAAAACGTTTCACAGACAAAAATGCTAACTAAATTTAGAAAAGGTTCACAAATAATGCATTAAAGATTCAATTCACTGATGTCCCAGTCACTAGGTTACAACCAAAATACAAGCTATAGCACCCACAGAGAGCCAAATACGAACAACTCAAGATGGTGACTGAACAAAGACCAGTCCTTTAAATAATGTTATCAACATAAGCAGTTAGATCAGGACCAAAAGTACTATCCTAGAAGAGAAGTGAAATCATCACTAGTTGTTTCACTAGATATAAAAATGGCAGATCATGGTAAATTTCCAAATTGATCAAAGATAAAAAATTCAAAATGACTAAGCTAGCGATAAAGAACTGCACAACAATTACATAATTTCACAGAGTAATTTACTTAAAGTCTTAAACTGGTAAAATATATCTCAGTATATCACATTAGGAAAGAAATAGGTTGGGCAACGTAACTAACTCAAAAGAGTGAGCAATATATGAAATATACAGACGCATAATAGAATCCTTAGTACCTGGAATGCAGATCCAAAAGAATTAACGACAAAGATATCCAGAGACCTCCCCTGTATGGATTCTGTACTTTTAATGCTTTATAGTTTAAACATATTTCATAACATAACAAGGAAGGGAATCAATACTAAATAATTCTTAGAAGGGGATAGAATCATGTATGCACCTTTAGATGACTCGTGGCATCAAGAAAGACAGACTCCTGGAAAATCAAAGCACTTCTGATAACTAATTTCTTCCTTATAAAAAGCTCAAAACATAAACCACAATTTACCTTGAGGATGGATGCACCAGCTTGGAATGCAGATGAAGCTATCATTAGCAATGGCCATACAAACCCAATTCCAGATAGCATCTGATCATTGTTTGATCCGCTATAATAGCCAAGGTAAATGTAAATTAAAAGAAATGGGAAGAAGAGCAACAAGAAAAATTTTGATGCATTAATATAGAAAATAATGAACCCTTTCTGTTGGAATGAATTCAATATGTTAAAAATCATTCTTGTGGTACTTCAGGATCACATTTACATACCCCTATTTATCCCCCTTGAAGTTTGGATTGGACTTTTAGATGATTCATCTTTTATGATTCTGCATTTTGGGTGTTACTCTCCTAATCTCTCTTATCTTGGATGAGAGAGAGAGAGCATACAATGTTTAAATGAAGAAAAAGACAATGCAGAAATCTTTTGTATATGCAAGAACAATCTGTTTTTGGAGTTGTTGAGAAAAAAGATTGTTAAACCTTTGAACTGCCAAAATGACACCAGCAGCTACGAGTAAGCATCCTCCGAGCTTATTGAGTGAATACCTTCTCCCTAGGAGAAGGAAAGAAAAGGACAATTGCCACACTAAAAAGGTCTGCAAGAAAAGGTCCATGAAAGAAGACTTGAGGATACCAAGCAGAATTATCGCCCTAAAATGATAAAAAAATATATATATATAAAAACTGTACCACTTTCCATATCCCTCATGCAGTAGTTTTACAAAAATTTATGATAAATAAGCAATAAGGATGTGTTAATATTCTCTAAAAATGTAGGAGCAGTACAATGGTAGAAACAAGTGGTCTGGCCTAAATAAAGAGAGATTACCCAATGTGCCCTTCAACTATTTCTTAAATCTTTAAAACTTTTATCTTCGTAAAATAACTCAAGGATAAAGGCAACAATAGAAGTTCAAAGATATATTTGAAGTTATAGAAATAGTTAAAGGGTATCTTAGCCATTTTCCCTACAGGAAATTAGCTATAGGTATATATTAAATCAAATAAGTAATAGAGGAGAAAAAATTTTATGAGGTGAAAATCCTAATAAAATCTTTGGAACAAACATTACTACCAGCTTCCTAGCCCAAAAAGTTTGTCATCTATGATTAACCACTTATTTTAGTAGTAAATTCACGAGATTTCTAACTATCTAAGATGGGTCACTACCAGGTCAAGTGGAGCATAGTTCTTGGCAACCGGTTTATGCACTTAAAATGTCTTGATATAGCCAAATCATTCAATAATAGGAACTAGATAAATCCCAGTGAAATCAAATAGTTCCACTATGTACAGAATGAAAACTTCATTCTTGATTCTACAAGAATTTTTGTGGAGCCCGTCAGTAGAATTATTCTCATCAGGAAATCTTCTTGTACAAGAAAACTTCAGATGTGAAAAATATTAACAGTAATGTTTCTTTCCAATGCTGAACTCCACCATCACCTATCAATTACAGCTTATAAAGCAGTCAACAAACTGAGAGTCAATAATCTCCTTATTCAGTTTTAACAGATAAAAACTGCCAAAGGGCCAGTCCTAAGTCCTTAAATCAAATAAAGACAACAACTTGAAACAAAAGGAACTCTATAAGTTTTAACGACAAGTGTGATTTTGTTTCTCTCTCCTTTTTCCGCCATTTTGCAGGGCTTTGAGCCATTATTCACTTTTAAAAGCCTCACTATAGGCCTAACCTATTGAGAGGCACAAGGGCATCAAGAAGCCAAATAAAAGAATAGTATTTCTCAAACTAATAATACATATTGTAGAGTTGGTATCTTCGTTTTACTCAAAATGAAAGCCAGTGATAAACAAGCATAATAATCACTTTAAAAGGAAATTGGTTATTGCTGGATCATATGGGCCAAAACAGAACAAGAGCTTACTCACTTCTCTTAGATTTTATGTGATGATTAACTTATATTCAAAATAAAGGTATCACCTGATTCAGTAAAGGTATTGCAGGTCCAGGAAGCATTGCTGTAAAACATGTAAAACTTTGAGTTAAATCTCTTCGTTTTTTCGTCCCAACTTTCTTGAAATGTTATTGAAATTTTGTCCTTGTAGAGAAGAAAATGAAAATTATTCCAATCACACCTGCAGCAGACATTCCACAAACAACGGCAAGTGCTTCCAGAAAACCAATTATCATAAAACGAGATTTTGGAAGGCCTATCATCTCATCAGTTACAATGCCAGCTTTGTATCTTGTGTATAGTATTGAAAAGTATATAACAACATACCTGTTTTGCAGAAAGAATTTAGAGAATCACCCATGTATCGTAATTACAGAGATTCTATAGTATATACCAAAATTTTTTTTGGGGGGGGGGGGGGGGGGGGGGGCAAAAAAAAAAACAAAACCA